>LGRX02017951.1:0-19687 GCA_001247695.2 Cymbomonas tetramitiformis
CCCCTTCACCCCCCTCCACCCCCCCTATATTTATATACAATACACTCGAGCTTCAATTGATATAATATGCATACAGCATACACTGTGTCGTGTATGCCGTTATTTACAATACACTCGGGCTTCAATTTATATAATATGGATACAGCATACGCTGTCGTGTACAGCCTACGATTTGGGCGTCAATTTTTGCACTGTTAAAAGCACTGAATTCCATCCGTCCTTGCAAGCATTTCTGGGATTTGGCAAGAATGAGGACCTAGTTTATATATGCAAAATTATTCCAAAACTTTTATTTACAATACACTCGGGCTTCAATTTATATAATATGGATACAGCATACGCTGTCGTGTACAGCCTACGATTTGGGCGTCAATTTTTGCACTGTTAAAAGCACTGAATTTCATCCGTCCTTGCAAGCATTTCTGGGATTTGGCAAGAATGAGGACCTAGTTTATATAGGGGGTACGTGAACGTACAGGTGGGGAAAAAATAAACCCCCCCCTGAGTATCCATCATCCGCATCATCATCATGTGAAGAGTGAGAGACCCGCGACAAATAGAGGCGGCCAAGGGGGGGGGGAGGAGGAGGGGGATTACGGGGGGCTCCGCCCCCCTGCACTCCCTTCATTTTTCTCCTCTCGATGACCCGAATTACATTATTAACGCCGTGTGAAGTCATACGTTGTCATTTATGCATGAACCGCATGTAATGTGGGGGCTACTGGCGGGGGCTGCTCCCCCAGACCCCCCCCCTTCATTATTCATTGATGACTGGTTAAATATAATTAAAATTAATTATTACCGCACTGTGAAGTCATACCTTGTCATTCATGGATGACCTTTATTTATATTTAATTTTATTTATACTCGTGTCGTGTCGTGTCGTGTCGTGTCGTGTCGTGTCGTGTCGTGTCGTGTCGTGTCGTGTCGTGTCGTGTCGTGTGTACAGTGACACACTGAGTCGTGTGTCACAGCTCACTGTGTCGTGTGTCACAGCTCTACTCTGTGTCGTGTACAGCGTACAGTGTACAGCCTACGATTCTGGCTTCATTTTTTCGCACTGTTAAGGGGAATTCGACAATGACACAGTGTTAAGGGTAGGGTGCACAGTTTTTCGATCGGGCGGCCGGTCGGATAGGGTTGAAAGTATATATTAGGTATATGCTCACGGGACCAATCACCGCGTTCGCTGTGATGATCGGAATTCTATTTTTTTTTCGGATCCTGGTAGGAATTTGTCTCCTCTACAAGCACATCTTTTACACGATTCGAGCCGCGCATTATATCGATTTCAAATCCGTTTCCAAACAATGCTCCCTATATGCTTTCAGTCTTCATACTAGAACTCAACTTGCAACAAGAAGTAAACCTGACCTGTTCCAGTGATGGATAATAAGCGTAAACTGTGCGAGATAGAAGAAAATAATATTCCCGAAACTATTCCTCCACCTACTTCCCTCACTGCGCGCACTGACCAGCGGTTCCCACCTCCCACGGATATTTCAGATCCCCTTGCCTCGCTCGCGCATTACTCCGCTTCCTGTGCTTGGGGAAAGACACTTTCTCGCGAGGACATTGAAAAGTTCGTTGAGTTCGTTCGTGCTAAGAACCTCAGCTGCGACAACGAACGTCGCAAAGTTATTTACTCCTTGCTTGCTACCAAGTGGCGTAAAGTGGTATGCCTTCGTGCCCACACGCCGACGCATCTGCTATATCACATCGTTGTTCATTCTCTTTCGTTCCCCTTACCCGGCCGGTATTATGAATCCCTATATTGCTTACGAATACTAACGATGGAAACCTTTTGCCTTTGATAGGGAAAGGGGATCCGAGTTAAACATCCCACCTACGTTGAGAACGCAGTGCGTCTCATATTTCCGACGACTCTAAGCAGTGATTACGTGGGTTTCCACAACCATTACGCATGATAAAACCGTCTATGATCTCACCAAGAGCTTTGCTCCGACTTTCCTTTTTCCTCCTTGCAACATCTAGCATGGTTTGGCCATCAAAGTTGCGCGCGAGCAAGGCAGCCAACTTCAAAGCTGCCGGCAGTCATGACCGTAATAGAGCTCCGTTGGCTCCACTAGACGCGAACCAAATTGAGCACGCAATTTCAGAGTCCCCCATTCAAACCGACCCCATTCCCTTCACGCCTTTTGAGTCTACACCTTTATCGCGCACGAAGTCCACGCCTTCAACAAACACCAATACCACGCAACCGGTTCTTACCTCGGTGAGAACTCACCTTTGCTTTTTAGATCTTCGTTCCATAAGTCACATGATCGAAACGAAATCTGCGTGCTTAGTTGATCAACACTTTGGGCTAATGTGTAAAGTGTTTTCTCTGCAGAACTTTGGGATGTGGTGGCAGAGGGCAGGAGATGCTTTTAACGCATTGAAGAGTAAAGTCCGAGGATTGCGCTACCTATTTGAGTTGGAGCTTTTCTATGACTTTGTAGAGCAAGAAGCTATATGCCCTAAGTGCAAGAAAGGTACTACACTTCACTTGTAAACACTTTTTGTAAACGCAGTGAACCTGTATTCATATGTATAGTGAGGGAATATATATGTGGTGTTTTCTTTGTTGCAGGGAGTTACTTGCCTGTGGTGCATAATCTCGGATCGCCCCATGTAGAACGTATGGGTGTTGCAGCTGTCGTTCACTTGAGATGCTCCGTTTGTACCTATAGTACAGAGTTCACACCTCCTCGCGCTTACCCGCTAGTGCAGGAGAGAGGGGTCCAGGAGGCTATGCAGCCAACTTCTCACTGGCACTAGCCGAGCAGTCAGCTGGAATAGGACCTGCAAAGGCTGAAAAGTTTTTAACAGGCCTAGGTGTGGACTATAAACACAACCACAACACGCACCAAAAATATCAAGTGCAAGTAGGGGCAACCGTCGAACTGATATGCAAGCAAAGTTGTTTAGACTCCCTGCAGTTAGAGATAGAGCACTCCGAGGCGGCTGGAGAAGTAGACGCCAACGGCGTTGTTCTATTGAATTGTGCTGGGGATATGGGGTGGACCACTAGAGGGTCTGGCAGAACATACGCCTCCTTTTGTGGTTGTTTCAGTCTGATCGGGTGTCACACGGGCAAAGTGATATATATGGCGGTCTTTGATAAAATGTGTGCTTTGTGTGAGACGGCTTTGAGGAATAAAACCCCTCGACCGGAACACCGTTGCTGGAAAGGCGCATATGGCATATATGGCCCAACTGACCCACAGTGGACGGGCTTGGAACCTGGGTCTGTGAATGAGGAGTGGGTTGGCTCTTCTAAAGCCATGGAAACACACGGTGCACTTATGTCTGTTTTGGCTGTGGGTCTGTATGGGTTTGAAGAGCATGGGGTGAGAGCACGTGTGGCCACCTTCTGTGCTGATGAGGACTCAACCATGCACAAAGCTATGAATGGCCCTGCTGTGCCCAAGGTGTTGAAGCCAGTTGAAAAATTGTCGGACCCAAACCATCTGAAAAAGTTGTTGTACGGTGACCTCTTGAAGTTGAGGAATGAACAAAAGTGGTCCGGTGCTATCCTTTCTATCACAATCATCAAGTACTTCCAGTACATGTACATCACACTGTTGAAATCGGTTGCCACACGCCCTGATGCGTCTGAAGAGGAAAAGGTTCAGTTCATGATTGGTGGTGTAATGAACATTGTCGCACATGCCTTCGGTTGTCATGAGAAGTGTGGTGATTTCCGTGTGGCCAATGCGGAAGGCGTGTTGGTGCATTGGTGCAAGGTGGCGGGAGGTGATGCGGCTCATAAGCCATCTCTCCCAAGGGGGAGTATCTGAAAGCCGAAGCCAAGGCTGGGTACCGTGAAGGTGTTGAGAAGGTGTTCACCAAATACAGTGACCCCGTGGTGGTGAGGAAACAAATTCACCTGTTTGACACGAACGGGAATGAATCATTGTGGGGGTCCTTGGTGAAGGGGTACCTCCCGGGTGGGAAAACCCAACAACATGGCCAAGGTTCCATGTATCACACTGCCTGTTTCAATGCGGTGGCAGCAAAGAACTGGGGGGTTGATTATCGGCAAACGGTACTTGAGATGAATGAGTTGCCGGTGCCGGTGAGTATGGTGACATGTGACACACGGTTGGGGTACCGGAGGGGGAAGCGGGCCTTGGAAAGGACAACCCATGAAGGCAAGGCCAAGAGGAGGTTTCTGAAAGCACACAAGAAGGATAGGGAGGGTGCTCCGGATGTGGATGTGCACTATGAGGGAGGTTGCAGCCTCTTCATGAATGGCCTAGAATGAACATTGATTATCGTAACATATTTTTGAGGCTCAATTGAAGCCTCTATGGCGGTATATGCAAGCGTGAAGTGTATGTAACACATTATGTAACCAAAAATAAAAAATTCAGACAAATTTCCGAGTGAGAAATTCAACAAAAAACGAGTCGTATGAGTTTTCCCTTCGTTTTTTTTTGTGGTGGGGACCTAATATAGAAGTAGGAGGTGAGGATTCCGGTGTCCATACGAAAGTGTAGGACTAGATTTCGAGTTATAAATTTTCTAGTGCAGGGCACCAGCAGATTTGACAGTGCCCAGTACGCGGACGGTCATAACTCAAAATCTAGTCCTACACTTTTGTACGGACACCGGAATCCTCACCTCCTACTTCTATATAAGGTCCCCACCACAAAAAAAATCGAAGGGAAAACTCATGTGGACCCCTAGAATTTTTATGGTGAAATCCAAAATTCCCCTGTTTTCCTGGTTTATGGTTCAAGGAAATGCTCGATTTCGGGTGATAAATGGATCAAACCACCGCATATGAATTTTTTGGCATGAAGCATGCCACCTACGTAATGATATATAATCGTCCATACACACAACTCCAAAAAATGAATTAATGACGATTTATTGAAATTAATACCCAAAATACCCTGAAATAACTGTGCACCCTACCCTTAAGAGCCACTGAATTTTCGGAATCCGTTCACACATTTCTCAGATTTGAAGAATGAAGACGTAAAAAAAACTGAGACAGAAATCGTATACAGCGTACAGTGTCACAGTGTCTGGCTTCATTTTTTCGCACTGTTAAGGGGAATTCGACAATGACACAGTGTTAAGAGCCACTGAATTTTCGGAATCCGTTCACACATTTCTCAGATTTGAAGAATGAAGACGTAAAAAAAACTGAGACAGAAATCGTATACAGCGTACAGTGTCACAGTGTCTGGCTTCATTTTTTCGCACTGTTAAGGGGAATTCGACAATGACACAGTGTTAAGAGCCACTGAATTATATTTCCCGATTTTTCAAAAGAGGGGGATCTTCGATTCCATCTCCGATTTTTTCCCCAATATTTCCCGATTTTTCAAAAGAGGGGGATCTTCGATTCCATCTCCGATTTTTTCCGGAGTCCGTGTCGTGTCGTGTCGTGTCGTGTGTACAGTGACACACTGAGTCGTGTGTCACAGCTCACTGTGTCGTGTGTCACAGCTCTACTCTGTGTCGTGTACAGCGTACAGTGTACAGCCTACGATTCTGGCTTCATTTTTCACAGTGTTAAGAGCCACTGAATTTTCGGAATCCGTTAACACATTTCTCAGATTTGAAGAATGAAGACGTAAAAAAAACTGAGACAGAAATCGTGTACAGCGTACAGTGACACAGTGTTAAGAGCCACTGAATTATATTTCCCGATTTTTCAAAAGAGGGGGATCTTCGATTCCATCTCCGATTTTTTCCCCAATATGCAAAATTATTCCGAAACTTTTATTTACAATACACTCGGGCTTCAATTGAATACAGCATACGTTGTCGTGTACAGCCTACGATTTGGGCGTCAATTTTTGCACTGTTAAAAGCACTGAATTTTTCCTCGATTTTTCAAAAGAGGGGGAATCTTCGATTTCATCTCCGATTTTTTCCCCAATAAACAATTTTCATCCGAATTCTGGGATTTCGAAAAATCCGAATTGGGAGCGATTTCCCGAATTCGGACGATTTACAGTGTTAAGAAAAAACGGAGCCCTCAGTGTTAATTTTCATTTCACGCGTAAGAATCTTTCCATAATTATAGAGAGTTTCAGTGTTAATTAGGTCAAACGTTTGACCTACAAAGTGTCGCATTGCCTACGTGGGCATGTCGCATGGCCTACGTGGAGCGTAAACATGCGTCGCATATCCAAGGAGCGTCCATTTATTTTATCCCCGATTTGATCTGACGAACGGTTTTCACATTTTGCCTACGTGGAACCACGTACGTTGTCGCACCTGTGCGTGGCGTTTTACAGTTTTCCAACCAATCAAATCGCTGCGATCAAAAGTTACGCGAAATGTCATTTTCCCCAAACGCAAACCAGATTTAAGGACGGGACAAAGATAAAAGCAAATTGGAGAACCAGAGATTAAGTTCATCAGATGCAGTTGAATTTTTCCGTCCAGTTCCAATCCTCCGCAAGTCAATACAAAGCTCCGCGAAAGATTGTAACTCACGAGGTCACTGTGGACTCCACTCGCCGAAGACTCCGGAAAACGAGCACGATGATGTGCGCCAACCCTATCGTTCTCTTAGAGCACTTGAACATCAACATTCCAGATAAAACCCAGGGCAAGACGTTTTATCTCGATGCTTTGGGATGTGCTGAAGATCCAAGGGCCGAAAGCATCATGAAGAGAACTCAAGATGCTGGTGGCACCATGCTTGATATGATTTGGGCAAATCAGGTGGAGAACCACTTGGAGTCAGGTGTCAATGTAGCGTGCTGGATGCAGTAGTTTTACAGTGAGTGGTATTCTCGCTTCGCCCAAGCTTTTTTAAAAATATTGGTACCATCTATGCGTTTGTTCTTTCACAGGGTCTGCAGCAGATCCACCTTCCGATTGGAGAGCCCGAAGACCCTATTCAGATTGTACGTGGCGTTGTGGGTCTTTCCTTCCCTAATTTGAAAGCGCTTGAATGCCGACTCTCTGGCGTGGAAAAATCTCTGTCTGGTACTGAGTTCGATTGGAATCTAGAGAGATGTGGTTTAACAGGTGAGAACCGTCAGCTGTCCCTCTTGGCAAGTCACGAACTCTCAATACCCTTAGTGGCGTCTTCTATACGACCTTCTATTAGGGTGACTTCTTGTTTTCCAAAAGTTTGCAGTGCCACTTACACGTGATATGCTTTCTCCTGCTTGACAGTTAATAATCATGCGCAGGAGAGAATGTCCTTGCGATCACGTGCCCTTTCGGAAATCGCTTCAACGCGCATGCCGCAAGCACATCTACTCTATTCGGTCCCTTGAAAGACATCGAGCCCGGCGGTGCGCACGGTCTTCCTGGAGAACGTTCGTTGGGTTTGGGGATCCGCTATGTGCAGTTCAGCTGCCCTCGAGGCACCGCGTATTTGATATGCGCCTTTTACAGGTACGCCCTCAGACAAGGTGTAGAATCTACCTTTCTATTTTCGGCCCAGTTCCCGTACGTTGCAAATTCAGGACTAAGGACACAGTTTCACTTGTCGCCCAAGCCGCGAAGAAGTGAAGTGCGGTCTGAACATTATTATCCTCGCGAATCCTCGGCATAAGCACCGTGAATATCTGCACATAATTTATAATTTATATTCAGGAGATTTGGCTCGCACTTTTTACGGATGTGCATCAAGGCTCCTAGCCTCTAGCGAGCTCCTTATATCTTCGATACGAAAAATATACTGACCGCATTCTTCGAAGGCTGTCGCCCCTTCTGTATCCCTTGTGCGTCGGTCGTAAAACGCGGAAACTGTGCAAAAGAGCTACGCTGACTATGCCGCGGCTAGACTATGTACAAAGTACCCAAACGTCACAATTGTGTTCCTACAAGCTCGTGATCCCTATTGTCTGCGAATGCGTTCCTCCCACCTCGTGAGCCCAGGAGTCGCTATCAAGTGACCTTCGTTCGAAAGCTTTCACGGTGTCGTCTTCGACTTTGGTGGCAGAAAATATTTTGCAGCTCGAACGGAAGAGGCAAGCGATGAGGGTTCTCATCGGATAGGGAAAGTTTTCATCGGTAAGCACGACTTTCCTCTCACGTGTGCAGTGCTCATATTCAACTGGATAGATATTGCAGTGTCTGCCGTGAACTTAAGTGAACACTTTTCAGTCATATGCCGAGGGACTTCGCTTCGTTCACAGGCTAACGGGAGCTTGCAGGTTATCATCAAGCGCTGCTGTTTAGAGAGACCGACGATCCGTTACCGAAATATGATGGGCATCATATTGCTCTCTACATAAGTAACTTTAACGACAGCTACACTCGAGTTCAGAAAGATGGGCTGAATTGGAATAATCCTCGCTTCCCTCACCTCACATACGAGACTCTTGAGCTTGCCGTCAAGCACTGTGAATTCCGAGTGCTCTCCATCACACACCCTGAGAAACCTAGCGAAATCTTGTTCACCTTGGAACATGAAATCAGGTCTCTAGAGCATCCTTCTTATTCTTCGATTTACGGAAGCAACGATTCGGTGACAAGTGAATGATGCAACCTGCTGCCCAGCCTTTCTTTGATCTTAAACGCCAGGCGCTCTGGAACATGGCACGGGTTCGAACTTGCAGTGCTCGTGAAAGATGCGGCGTGAGGCAATCGCCCGGACCTTTTTTCCCCATCGTTATGATGTTTGTGCCCCATCTATTATTCCATATGGTTCTGAAGACGACCTCTACAAGATGGCATTGGTGAGCGCTCATTTAAAACTGGAAGGACACCGGACAGCCGAAGCATGTAAACGAGAGTAAATCGGAAGGCAATCGGCGTGCACCTGCAAGAAACTGGCGGCAACCGATGTGCAACTGGCAGGCAACTTGCGCAACTTGGGTGTGCAATCGCGTGCACCAGAGGCACCGGCGTGCAAATCGCGTGCACCGCGTGCAACCAGAGTAACCGCGGTGCAATGGTAGGCAATCGCAGGCAACGGCAGGCAATCGGGCTGCACCAGCGTGCAGCCGGGCGTGCAACTGGCAGGCAACTGGCCGCACCAGTGGTGGCAATATGTGCACCAGAGGACTTATGCAACAAAGTGTGCAACCAGAGGCACCGGGCAAGATCGGGCAGTAACCGGCAAAGGGTTGAGGCAACCGGCGTGCAACCAGCGCGATAAGGTGTGGGCACCGAGTGTAACCGCAGGCAACTGCGTGCAACCGCGTGCACCGCGTGCAAATCTGCGGAAAAGTAAATCGGCAGGCAACCTGGCAGGCAACTTGCAGGCAACTTGCAGGCAACTGGTTGGCAACTGGCAGGCGACTGGCAGGCAACTAGCAGGCAACTGGCAGGCAATTGGAAGGCAACTGGCAGGCAACTGGCAGGGAACCCGGTCTTTTTTTTCGCATGCATGGTCATTTCTATTGCGGTCGCAAGAAATCTTTCTGTCGCACGTCAAAAATTCCGAAGCTTCTGAAAAAACCAGAAACGAGCTGTCGTTCCCTTAACACTTAAAGGGCGAATTCAGATTTTTGCAGTATAGGATCAGTATGGGCGCGGAAAGTGCCATAACTTCTACGTTAGTCACCTACTTGAGATGTATGAAGTATTGGTATCCATATTTGTGAGCCAGTATGAGCAGTATATCAATTGTTAAAGGGACGATGCAAGATTTCACAAAAAAAGGTTGGGGGACGAAATGACATCGTCATCGGAACATTGTCAAAACTGCTCAAGAAAATTTCACATCACAAATTTTGATGTTCAACGTCGTCACTCGCCCTTGGAAGATACACCATCCCCCCATCGACTATTTTTCGACCACCCGATCGAATCGTCGACCGAACGATCGGACAGTCAGATGACAGATTCTTGAAGAAGGGTATCTTCAAGTTGTCGCAAGGATCTTGAATACAACACAATCCTAAATCGATTTATTTTCGATCGATCGAATCGTCGACCGAACGATCGGACTGTCCGATCTCGCGTGCTAACGGATGCATTCCGCAGACAAGATCTTGAAATTGTCGCAGCATATTGAATATACTCCAATGCTGGAACAGTCACACCGCTTGCTTTGTGACTCTTCCTATAGTAGTGTGTTTGACTGTCACCCGAACCCGAACCCTAAATGTTTATGCCCGTTATATCGGGTTAACTTATCAACTTTATTGTTACATTCTGAGAAAACCTACCACTGAGTGAATATATCCCGAGTCCTAGGGGTATATCCAACAGGTTTGGCCCCACTCACTCTTTATTTAGACAGTGCGAAATTTGGCCATGTCTGGCTAAACAACGACGATTGAGATGGAGTGAGGGGCTCCTCTAGAGGCGCGGCGGAGCGGTATGGCCTAGTTACATGACTGGTTGATTGGATTTGCGGAGGGCTTGTGCACGTGGCCGCTTATTTTTCCTCGCTACGCGTTGGTAGACGTTGGGATTTTGGTCGGATCCGACACCACGTTCCTTGGCCGTGTTATTTAATCCACATGCACGTTCGGAGATCTTTGCGCGCCGCAGCTTTCCACTGATTCCTCGACGACCTCATTTCGACTCTTGGCCGCCCCTCCTTTCGCACCTCGCCCCTCTTACCCTCGCTTCATCTCTACAGTCTTCTACACCATGGTTGCGACTAGATTGGCATCGAGTATGGCGTCTCGCCGCCGCTCCCTAGCTACTATTTTCGACTCCGCTGCTGCCCGTAATTCCGTCAAGCCGGCTACGCCGGCACCTGCTGGTGTTCCGGCTGCGAACTCCGCCCAGGCAGTCTTCTTGGCGGGTGTTCGCTCACTGACCCGTGAGCGCTTCGACGAGAGCGTAGCGAAGCACGTGATCCGGAAGTGTTTCCGTGAGAAACATGACCGTTTCACAGGAACGGAATCCAACGCGCATGATACGGCTATGCAGACAAGCGCCGTGAATATATTATCAATATACAAAATAAACACTGCAAAGTTGAACAGCAATGCAAGTGTACGGATGAGCGGGTTTGTGAGTGCAGTCTCTGTAAGAAGATCTGCTGAAGCACAACGCTTCCTCACTTTTGTACCTAACGTCTCCCATCATCTTATATGGTACCGCCATTGGGTTGTGAACCCGAGACGTAGGTTGAACGACCAGCATGGTAATAACGACTAGTTCGTTCATGCTGCGCATGCGAGTTCCGCGCATGCTGAAAGCCAAGATGGTTCTTGTTTGTTTTCAAGATGTATCTTTGCTTTGCCATCTTCGAGTTCGACATACGAACTCTCGATGACAGGGATGCCTGATGATATGACATTATCATCTGGCGACATGTACAGTCATCGTCGACCGTACTGACGACTGTGCTGGAATCTGTATAGGCAGCCCTGACTGGGAGTCCCGGTGCAGGCCCCTATGACAGACCCCTAGGACCAACACTGGACCGCTGACTGATCTATAGGTTCGTGCTGTGACACACACTGTGTCACAGGTAGGCTAGTATCCGAGACCGTTGCGAGACCGTTCCGGGTATATCTAGCTTAGGGTTTATTATCTTATCACAGTTTATCCACACAGTTCGGGACCCTCTGATATCTAGTGAACTAGGATATTCCGGTAGACTGTCATAAATATATGACGCGACTCGACCTGTACAGTCACGGTCGACCATACTGTCGACTGTCATAATAATATATGACGCGACCGACTGTCATAATGTATGACATGACATGGTATGACATGTCTGACAGGTATGACACGTATGACATGTATGTTATAGAAACGGTGATATCGGTGGGTATATATATAGGATATATATACACAAAGCAGTCAGAAAATGCACAGTGCTGGGTGCTCGGAACGGTATAGCATTAACTGGCTAGACGGACATACGGACTGTCTAAACGGGGAAGGCTAACGTGACGGTGCACTGTGACAAGTGACACACGCCACACACAGTGAGGGGTGACATAAAGGGAAGCAGGCCCCCATACAGTGGAGGGGGGAGATCAGCTTCTACGTGACACCACCTCACCCCGAAGGTGTGAGTGGCCATCCCAGAGCAAGGAAACCCTAAAACCTAAACCCAATGCTGGAAACAGCTCAACAGACAGTGGGGACCCGAGAGCCGACGGAACAAACGGATCACTAGACTCGTATAGAAGGACATAAATACTGAGTCTAGGTCACTAGCTGTACACCGAGAATGACACACTGGATATGACACCTGACTGTACGAACTAGTCAGGCTGTCATTTCCAGCACACCACCTCATTTGAGGTGCACAGCTTGTGACAGCACACCACCCTAGCTACTAGAGTTTACCGAAAGAAATGTAAGATGTCAACTCTAGGGGCTAGCTAGGTCTCAAGATGTGGTTGAGTGCTAAAGCATAAAGTACATGCTAGGATGAGCTGTGAGCAACGAGATAAAAATAATAATACGTCTCCGATCACAAATTCTTTTTTCCCGCAAGTGGCTGGGTAACCACGCAAGAAACCGCCGGTCTGCATGTTGGATTAGGCAGCTAAAATTAAGAAGACCCTGCCGGTCGATGTAGCGTTGTTGTCTTGCACTCTGAAAAGGGATCTCCGCCCATGGATAACGTGCCATAAAAAAAAAACAAACGCTGCTCGCAAGTGGCTAGGATAGCAAAATAAGATGCCAAAATGAACCTTCGATCTCAACTACAGCTAGTGGCTGGCTCCCAAGTAACGCCCCGCCGGTCAACGAAAAAAAATCAGTAATCATCGGAATAGTACTCGTCGTCGACATACTCGTCAAAATGCTCAGTGAACTCCTCTGACGCACCACCATACTCGTGAGAGTCGTAAGCCCCTGCGTCCCAGGCAGCCCACTCCTCTGCGGTGTACCCATCATCGAGCTCTTCTCCTTCAGCGAAAGCCGCCTCCGGAAAATTTTCGTTCTCAAATTCTTCTCTGTCTGGCCCATGAAATGAAACTGTGCCCACAGAAAACTCGCGTTGCGGTAAAAAGTCCTCCCCAAGTGGGGGCTCCAAAACTCCGCCATAAGAATGTGGTTGGGAACCTGTGCCCAACTCGAATTCCTGTTCCAGTCGATCGCTCGAAAAATTCGGAGCGGCCAAGTGGCCATAGTGCTCCTCCTCTACCTCACAACTGTCGTCAGAATCGTCGAAATACCCAACAGGGTACTCCGATTCATCTTCGGTCTCACTACTCTCATACTCCTCAAGCTGGCGCTGTCCAGAATGCAAATAAGAATGCGTTGAGGGAGGGGCATGAATGTAATGTACTTCTGTGCGCACAGGAGGGGCCTGTGGCACAACGTCTCTCGCCCTAGGGATACTAGGCGAGGGTCTGGTGGTTGTGACCTGACAAGAAACAGATCTCGAATTCGAATAAACTACGCAGTCACCAACTCCCTTGTCGCAAAAGGATACACCGGAAATCCCGGATTCCACGGTTTCAGGCTCAGCGCCCTGAGCACCACCAACGTGTGTGCTAGCCTCTGAAACAACAATCTGAAGAACAACAGGCGTAGAAGCCGCCGATAATGCCACCGGAAAATTCGAGCTCTGGAAATGCGAAAGGGCGCGCGCCATAGAATGAATCAGGCTGACAGTGCGCGAGCGGTTCAAAGAGTCCAAGTTGTGAAGCTTGCCATCAATAGTCGCCAAAAGAGCGCGAAGCTCTTCGCTCGAAGAAATCTGAGGTGAATCCATACAAGAAATAGAACACAAACGATGAATTCACTCAATAAAAATCGTAGAGAACCACTCCGTCGTAACAACCCACTGCCAAAGAGCGTTCCAAGCTCTAGCGTAATTCTGATCTAGTTGGTCTCACAAGGCGTGAGAACACTCAAACGAAAGATATAGACCAAAATAAATAAAATACTACGCTAGAAACAAATCACGCAAGCGTGAAGTGAGTCCCATAACCTGCTGGAAACAGCTCAACAGACAGTGGGGACCCGAGAGCCGACGGAACAAACGGATCACTAGACTCGTATAGAAGGACATAAATACTGAGTCTAGGTCACTAGCTGTACACCGAGAATGACACACTGGATATGACACCTGACTGTACGAACTAGTCAGGCTGTCATTTCCAGCATCCAGCTTCCAGTTAACTATCTATGTATGTATGTAGTATAACCCACGTGGCTTTGTGACATACACGTGCAGAGTGACAGGCGAATGATTCTGCTGCCGTAGATAGATCTGCAGCACCGTTGGGAACGTCGGGGACTGCTCGCTGTTGCAGTTGTGAGAAGGCCTGGAAGCTGCGCATCCCACCCCAGATTCTCAGTAACTTACACCCCTTGCCGCTTGTGACTTTTTCGAGCAGCCTACGAGAAAATGGCACGTACGACACCACAGGAAAGTTCACATTCTTATTACCTGAACGAAGCGCGGAAGGGGATCAATGAATGCCTTGGATCTCACGCAGCAGGTGCACCGCATGGTAGAGGTTGTCGCCCGTGTCTTTACTCTTTGTTTCAACGAATAATGCCTTCGTTCCGATGAGCGCGCATGGCAGTAGCAGCTCTACGTAATCATTTCTGGCGAGCACAGCGACTCCTTGGTTCTCCATATATGCATCTTCTACCTGACGGTACGCTCGCAAACTGGCCAAACGGCACACCGTATGCTGGCTCTCGGTGTCTATCACCAGGTAGTATGCAAGGACCTTCGCATATGGGAATTCTGATAGGGAGTCCAGCCCAGTCGGGAGCATGTTCCCGAAGCCAGTGTCCGAGATGGAAACGTGGTAGGAGACTCGCTTCTCCGCCCTCGTGTACAAGGAAGACGTGAATTCCTCCAGATTCAGGGACATCCTCAAGTACACAATGATATCGCACGTGCATAATGCCTGTGCGCCCTGCTGCCGGGGGTGCAACATGCCAACCAAATGCTGCAGTTGTGCTAAGCAGCTTGCGAGGACGGGTGCGTCGTGAGCTACGCGCCTGCCGGTACCCATGAAATAGCAAGGAGATGTCTTAGCCTCCGCGGCTGGGTCCACAAGCCCAACCGAGACCGCTGCTTGGCCGGGGTAAAGCTCGTTGGCTAACTCCGGTAGGGAGCGCATTGTTGGATGCAAGCTTACATATGCCTCCAGGGCGAGCTTCTCGCACGTCCCATTCATGATGGCCTCCACAGGCTTGTTCTTGACGTGAGAGTCTTTCACGATTTCTTTCGCCCGCTGAATACCTCGTTCCACCCAGAACTCCATGGCCGCACCCACATCCCCTAGATAGTATTCTTGCCGGAACAGGTGCACCACCGCCAGACGCATGTTGAATGTAAGCATCTTCGCCGGGCCCTTATCTTCCATGATCGCGGCGTGCTCCCACAAATGCTCCTTTGCCACCTCCCGCGCCCGCCGTACCTCCGTCTCCGTGAGGGGGCTATCTGCTGTTACCATCCCTCGCGTGTAATGCAACACCGCCCGCCGCAGGTGTTGTCAGGCAGCCTCCATGACCATGTTCCAATGGACCAGCAGATCGCCAAACACCAAGGTGAGTAGTATACCACGAAATTCAGGAAATCCTCCATGGTCCACATACCTGCCCCCCAACACCCCTCCCCGGGTACGATTTACACAAACTAACACAACAGCACACGCACTCCCCATAACGACAAACACCATTGCGCTTGTTCATGGATAGGTCAGGCACAGCCGCACCCTCACGTACCCTGCACATGTCGCGAGTCATTTCAGATAAGCACAACGTTTGGCGCTCTGTTTGAGCTAATGCCACGAACGAGTTGCAACCTCACAAAAACTGTCGCCAAAAAGATAGGGTTGCCAAGTGTGCCTCCATCTTTTCTTCTTTTCGATGGAAGCTTCTCATCGAAAAGCAGAAAAGATGGAGGCACACTTGGCAACCCTATCTTTTTGGCGACAGTTTTCGTCAGGTTGCAATTCGTTCGTGGCATTAGCTCAAACAGAGCGCCAAACGCTGCTATCATCAGTGCGTTTGAGCCTCTTTCTGAAATAATGAGCAGGGAAGACTGAACGTGTACGCACCCAAGTACTTCACCACGCAATGGTACGGGCGGCCTATGTCGTGAGGCGGTTGGATGAGGGCTGCCCGGCTTTGGATCTCATCAACAATCGCTTTCGGCAGAACCAGCCTAGGGTGCGTGTTGTTGCTCAGCTTGCCAAACCAGAGCTTGAGGCACCTCTTTACATTCCCGTACAACACACAATGTGCGAATGGGTGGGCATATGCGTGCATCGGGTCAAAGTACGGAATGCGCTCCAAGGCACCTCGTCCGTGTCTCCCTGTGGCGTGTGCTGGTTCGGCGCCCGATTCTGTGCTCGCCACCATCGAGGCGTGCATCTGCTTAGTGATCATTGCATCGGCATCGTCCGCCCACACCTTCTTTGACCCTTTAGAGTTGGTCCATCCTTGCTGCTCCACTTCCTTGAAATAGCCCCGGAAATACATCCCTCGCCCCCCCGGACCAACAGTTCCCTCAAACAGATTGTACGGATCGGCGCGGTAACTGCTAATTCCCATGAACCTGCCCATCGTTATCCGCATAACGGAGTCGGCATACACCATTCCCAGGATCACGGTCAGCTGGTAAGATTTCTTGAGGAACGCATCGTGCACCACAAAAGCTGCTCCGTCCACTGTCTGACCCTTACTCAGGCTGAGCATCTCGTCTTCGAATAGCCCCCATACCACCAACGGATTAACAATCTTCTGCCGTGGCCCTTTTGTCATCCATAGGTACTTGTGAAACTTGTCACGGTGCCTCATCTGCATTCGTGCCACCCCCATTCCACCTTCCATTCCTCAAAGATATGCGATAGCATTTGGCTTCAGATTCCTGCAGAGTGCAAGTGGCGTTACCTAAAACAGAGCGCCAAACCCTTGGTTTGGAGATCTCGGTGAAAGTCCGAGATGCCACACATTTACGAGGCGCGCTTCCTCGCACTTTCCCTTCCCCTCTCTTTTCCTTCCCCTCTCCCCTTGCAAGCTTGCTACTGCCACCATAATAAGCTAATAATGCCACAAGCCACAAGCTACGCTGGATACCTGGATTAACCTGTAGCCACTCCACCATCCAGATCCACCATCTTCATACGTACCGAGTAATGAAGGTCTTCGCTTTTGACCACCCCGACACCCATGGAGTAAGACCTGCACTCCACATCCCCGCGCACGCGCTCAGCCAGTTGCATCCGCGGCGGCTGGTTGCACGACATGCTTGTGTATATATGGGGTGTGCAAGATGGTGTGGGGGGGGGTCACCCAACATCTGAGTTGAACACTTGACAGTCATCCGCCCCGGGGGAAATCACCATCACGTGGTGCTCGGCGTATTCCACATAAGGATCACCTCCAACGGGGGTTTCGATCCTAGGAGCGTCCTGTAAGAGAGCGCCCTTAACGGACGCGTGGCGGTTTATGCTTCTCGCCAGTTCCGATGTCCAGAAGTCACACTGTAAGCGCGCGTCTCGGCGGGCACGGGCCTGGCAAAACTCTGGGCATTCCATCCATCTTCGGATGGTATCCTCGATCGGGAAATAATAGAACCACTCCTTCGGGCGCAACTTCTCCCCGTCCGCGGTTTTTACAACCTCAAACCGTCTTTCCTTGCAGCGCTTGACAACGATACCCGCTTCGTCTTTCTCCAGCACCACACCGCACTCCTCCATTGGGTCCCATTTCCTCGGATCTGGCTCTCGGGGGAAATGTCGGCACCACCGCGGGCATACATGAACCGCATATGCCATGTGATCTTCTACTTGCATGTAAGTCCGCATCCTATATAGGGTGCTTGGCAAGCGACATCGGGTAGGCCCACCCATCAGCATGAGCAGGACCTTCAGAAATCTGTCAAAAGCTGGCCGAGACCAGCCTTGGTCCATTCGCAACTGCATGAAGTAGTAGACCGCCTCACCAACGGTTATATCATTATCCGGATTGTCAATAAACAGCGGTTCACCTGGGCGGATGTCCCATTGCAGGTTCTCCGGCGGAGGCATGTCCACTACATTTTCTTCCTCAGGCATGTCCACGTCCTGCCCTTCCTCGGCCGTGCGCAAGAGTTCATCCATGAGACCTGCCTCCGTGGCCGTGCGCTCGTCCCACATGTCGTAGTCTGTTGGCCACGCCTGGTCGCAACCGTGGGCATGGAAGGCCTGCTTTATCAAACCGTGCGTACGAACCCCATACCGCATTGTTAGTTCTTTATACACCCGTTGTGGGCTGGCAATACACTTAGCACACAAGAATGTTGCTGTCGTACGTACCTGGACAAATATGTTTTCGTTATACTCGGTGGCATCACTTTCCAGACGTAGCTGCCCCAATAGCTGTGCGGTCTCCGCGTCGTCAGGTCCCTCCTCGTCTGAGAAGCCATCGGCACTTGCTTTAAGAAGGTCAGGCACCTCCTCTAGGTCGAACGACATATTCTCTGGTACCGCGCTGTCATGTGAGGTCTGGTTCTCCGTTAATTGCTCGTCGGGGCCGTACAGTTCCCCAGGCATGCGCATGGCCCCAATACTGGCCGGCCACGTAGGTAGCTTCGTCACACGCCATCTCGAAGTAACATTGCCACTTGCCGCGTTTATTGTCTTCGCCACCTTGGTGAGGCGGTCATGCTCCGCCGGAAGGCATGGCCCTCGTCCTGCAGGGAGCGCTCCGTCTCGTCGACGGAGGAGTGATCGCAGACTAGTGCGGGTGCGCTTGGACTCCGATGCAATGTCCATCACGTCAGATAGGCTAAGGCCGTACGTTGCATAAAGATCCTGCAAAAATACGACGATTGTTAGTATTCCACCATGGTTGTTGGCAAACAAAGGTTGCACGCGCTGCCTCCCCCCCCCATCATCCCCACCCCGTGAACACTTGGCCAACAGGAGGACGATAGGCGCACCCGCAGCAATCATGTCGGCGAGGGAAGCTTTCAACCCGTGAGGCAAGTTGCGACAGGCAGTTGGAGCATGTACTTTGCGGGTTCTCAATATTAAAAATATTTGCATGTTTACGATGTCTAAGGGGCTGCGCCACGCCCTTCCCTAGCGCACTCCCTAGTGCGTATTGCATGTGCCCCACGTCTGCTCTCACACGACTGCCGTGTGGGTTCTATGAGTGATCGGCGTCCGCTATTTCCGTACTACGTCTCGGCGATTTATCAACACTACACCCGTTCCCAGAACGACGTGGTGCGCAGATGCTTCGGCCGCGCGTCCCCAAAGCCGCCTCGGTACTCGTCGGTTGTAAGTTCTCGGTTGTCACCGGAGCGATTTTCCACCACACTCGGTAGTCCTCCGTGACGTATAGCTCTGGGACGCGAACCAGATTCATTTGCACCAGCTCGTCCCAGTCAAAAGTCTCCACGGAGAAGTCGTCGTGGAAAACAGAGTAATCGAAGGCTCCGACGGGATCCTCCGGTCGGTCTTCCCACGCTTTCACGCCGATGCAATGGCACCGCATCACGGGGGGGTGCCCCAGCGCGCGCCACGCTGCAGGCGTGTTATGCTCGAAGCAATCCATGCCAACGAAGATCTCCAGGTCGCGCACTGTGCCATTTAAGTCATGAACATCCGCAGGGTATATTTCCCCGTAGTCCGCATGCGAGAAGTCCTCCAGCAGGAACTCCCCCGCCTGTGTATTCTGATTCACGTGGAGCTTCTTCTGGTCCCGAGAGGACATCCCGGTGCGCACAAGGTGGGCCTTCCGTCCGACGGGGCAGATTTTGCTCATGTGCTTGTTGCCCTGTACACGCGCAGGCGCCGGTGGTTCCGCCATGCTCTTGGAGGAGCGCGCCGTTCGCGGAACGCCACGCCTTTGCACTGAAAATACC
>LGRX02017953.1:0-12165 GCA_001247695.2 Cymbomonas tetramitiformis
CGCCCGCGTTGGCGATAGAAGCTGCCGGGGCTGCCGCCGTCCCCGCGCGCTATACCGGTGCGCATCCAACGCCGAATTGATCGAGCGCCGATAGAAGTGTACAACGGTAAACGGAAACACCAAGGTCGAGCCCAAAAGCGAGCAGAGCAGTACGTGGACAACGCCCAGTGGGAGGTCACCTACGGCCAGATGCCAGTTGGCAGCTTTGCAGTGGCTCTCGCGGTGGAATCTGAAAACGACAAGTTCGCGTTCCGCGTACAACTGAAGCGAAGCGAATGGTCGGATCCGTTGTACTTGGTGAAGGTGGAGGCGCGCTATCCGTCAACTCAACAGCTGCTATATCGCTATTTCCAACCCAAAAGCACACCGACACCAAGAAGAAGCACCTCGGCAAGCAGCTTGCGAGTCACCCAGGAGCTTTCGCAGCGCCACCGGGGCACCGACCGTCTACCGAGACTTTCGATAAGAATGAAATAGTGCTGGCATGGAATGTGGATGCGAAAGACCCCGAACGGAGTATACCGAACGAGCAATACGCGCGGATAGTCGTCGCTTTGCTTGCACAACAATCCAAACGCACGCGCAAGGACCTAGGTGACTTGAATGAATCGGATGATTCCGATGAAGACGAAGCTTTTGATAATTGCGTAGCGGTAGCGGTAGCACCTGAAGTGGACGCGTAAAGCAAGACGAAAAAAAAACATGTAAATAATATGTGTATAACGTGTATATATATTCTGAGTCAAAAGTTCTGTGTGTTTTCACTCCTCCTAGATTTCGAAAAAGTGCATTTGACCTCAATTTTGTACCATAAAAACCATTAAATCTAATGCACAACCTGCACTTGCATGTTCTTGACTGTTAAAATGCGGCTTTTTAAGCCTATCATGAGGTAAATAAGGCAATATCATTTTCACATGAGAATATCATTTTCATCGAATAGTGTGTTAGCTGGACCCCGCTGCTTTGACACCTTATTTTGGGCTGTGCGGAGCTTGGCTTTGACAGCCGTGACTTCATCTTTAAGCTCCATAATTCGTGTAACTTGATTGCCTATAGTTTCCTTCAAGAAAGCAGTGTGAGCTTTCTCAGCTTTCAATTTGGCTGCCCATCTAGACTCTGCTGTGATAGCAATGGCAGACTCGCTGGTGTCTGTTTCCATTGGTTCCGGAGGTTCAGGTTCAGTCACATCTGTGGCAATCTTGGGCAGTTTGGAGAATCGGCCCAAGTTCGTTTTTTGCGAGGCATCTCGGGTGGTGTCTTCTAGCTGGAATTGTGAAAATGAGGCCAAACCGTAATTGAATTGGACTTTATAGTCTCCACGCGTGGAATGAAATTGAGAATTGTGTCATATTATGTCATCAAATATTATGACCGACTGTCATAAAATAAAATTATCCCCATTCATATGATCATATGGTATTGTGTTCCCCAATGATAAATGCAAGTCCAAAGGTCGGGCATAGCATTAAGACACCACGACCTATCGATTAATGACATTTTCCACCCGAAACCCTATGATTTCGCTGACGCGGGGGCATATTGTGGGCTCAATAGAGGTTTATAGAAGCCGAATTAGCAAAATCGGAGTGCACCTGTGCCAGGGAACACTGGCCATGTCAAGCCATTCGATTGGTATATTGTATTTATGCCCAGTGGGGCAGTGAAATGGAAATGGGCTCGGAAGGGGACTCCCGAGCCATTGACTGCGTACTATGGGGAGCGAAAGCCTGGGCTCGATTATAGCTGGCAGCATATTATCGTCCACCCTTCTGGAGCGCTACGCCGCTGGGAGCGTAAGAGGGGCGGTGGCTGGTTTCTGGAAGACGCCACTCGAGCGAAGGAGCCTGTAGCGCCATTTTCATTACCGCTCAGTAATGCGTTCTGGGAGCAGGCGAGGGTGACTGACGAGTATGAGTATCGTGGGATTCCATACACGGGGCCTAAGAATGCGACGCCTACGAAGTACGAACAGTGACGATTCGGGTGCAGGTGCTGTGACCTGGAGTAAGGAGAAGCTGCCAGATTATTCGGATGACAATGATGACGCGGGTGTCACGGACAGTAAGCATGACATGGATACTGCCAGTCCGAAATGGGTGCCTGACTCGCCTGAATATGATGACACTGAGAATGACGTCAGCGAGTTCGATGACTTGGTAGCTGACGATGCTGAGGAACAGGCTGAAGCTCAAAGGTTGAATAGACTGGGACTGCAGCTGATAATGGATGATAAGGGTGAACTTATCTGGGGGCCAAAGGGCACCTCCCCGACCTCACCCGTTCAGCCAGAGGATCAGCCTATCACCGAGCAGAAGTCTGAGGCCATATCTGAGGATGCTCCAGCCTCTGTGGTGGAGACTGTTTAAGTACAACCGAAGGAACCATCTGGGCCAGATACTGGATTGACTTCAATGAGTGAAAATAATGCTGGGGTGTCCGAAGTGACGAAGAGGCAACCCAGGAAATATCCTGCCTGTTGGACAGCTGAGCACATAGCTTATTTGGAATGTGCCCGAGGCAGTGACAGTGATGATGAAGAAGTGCAGGACGTGGCTCCTCGTAGGAAGAAGGCAAAGACCAGCAAGGGACAATGAAATCAACTGTCTTGATTAGGATTGTCCAAATGCAGATTCTCTGATTAGGATTTGTATAGGTGGCAGATGATGATATGCCAGCCGACATGGGACAGACCGATCAGAGATATGAAATGCGCGCCTTGAAAGTATAAGACATGAATTCTTGCCCAGTGGAGGCTGTTCTAGCTTAAAGTAGAGACGCCACATCGAAAATTCAAAGTCGCCCGATCGTGAATTTTAGGGTATCAAAATGACCGTGAGATCACCCTGATGAAGGATATATATAACACCCATATGCGATTCCGAGGGGAAGATCGTCATTTTCGCAGTTTTATACCCCTATTTTGACCATCGAATTAGACGGTCGACCCCACTGCGCGCGCGTGGCTTTTTCATTTTGTCTTTTTCAAAGTTTTACGGTGTTAAGGTTGCATGTGCAATTTCGATTGCATGTTTGATTCTGTCGGATCTTCATAAGGCTCGAGCTCAAAATTTCCGCTTTCAGGGCAAAACTGGATCTGTCACGAGCAATTCCTCGTTTCTCATTGGTCAACCTGAAATTGGAAGCTCCTGAGCTCTCGATTTCGGGTAGGTCTCCCGGAACTCGAGAGCTGCACCGTGCGTTGCTGATTCAACGCGACGTTGCTTCAGGCTCATGAAACCAGGTTTTCAGCGGGTTTCGCTTGCAGCCCAGGTTGTATGTGAAGTGACCTTTAATTTATTGACACCATATATGTATTAGATATATATCATGGCGTGTTGGTATTGCGCATCCGAGGTCACGCTCTTCCAATCGGAGGAGCGCCAAAGAAATTCGAAGATGACTCGAGGAGCTTTGAATTTCCGCGGTGAGCGGGATGCTTAAAAACAGCAATATTGCGAGGTCACTTCAGCGTGTAAACGCTCAAATAACCTTCCTAGGTCACGTCTGTAAAGTTTTCTAACTTTGTAGACGTGATCCCGTTCAAATGCGAAAGAAAGCTTGGCACCGCGACAAAGGAGGCCTTGGCGGTGAGGCACCCATGCATGATTGTAAGGCGTCACTATCTGAGTCCGTGGGCCGACCGGTGCAAAACCTGACTAGGAATGAAGCTAAGGTCACCCCCAAAGGTTGGCAACCGCGTGCGGGCTGATGCGACTGATGGGCTGACCGCAAATGAGCCAAAATGACAAATTTTCAAAATTTCTGAGCAGCTTTTGACTCAGAGGTCCTAACGGACTTCTGAAAATTTCTACTGCATCACACGGGCGTGAATCATTATCATACATGCCCGCCGAATGCCCTTGCAAAATGACTCAGATAGTGACGAGACACAAATTCGCTATTTTACAGCCCTCCGGAAACTTGAAATTTCCGAAAATGAGTTGCAACTGAAAACATTCCGCGATGGCACAGTTTTTACAGTGGTGGCACCGTCTAAATCGAAATCGATCGCGCGATGGCGTCTCTACTTAAAGTAATTATTTGGAGGAGCTGTTGCTCAACCTGTTAAAATACTGGTCAATCTTTCCTGCCATAAAGATATTGCAATTGCTTAATTGTAGCCTTGTTCAACTGTTTATCTAGAACATAGCAATTTTTGTACACTGCAAAATTGCCGAAAACGGACCTGTGCCCCAAGATTTGAAGCAGATTTCACCTCTGACTGACCCTTGAGCTTGCTCGGATACAGTCAAGTGCTCACGACAGCTTCACTTGGAAGTGGTATTGCTCTGCGCCTTTTGCTCCCTGCCTTTCACCATGCATGACTACAGTCGCTCTACCAACACTGTTATGCTGCAAAGTGGTCAGAAAGTGGGAGCTGAAGCCGCCACCAAGTCAGATTTCACCGGGATTAACAACCAAATTGCCCCGAGCCGAGAGTGAAAAGTGGTCAATTAGTCAGATTGAAAAAGGAGGACCTCGGAGGCCGTTTTAACGTGGACAAAAACTTCCTGACAGTTCTTGATGGTTTTTTTTCGTTTGGAACCTGGCCCCGGCACCTGGGTCCTCACAGATCTCGACATTTTAAATTGGGATGGCCAACCGGCACGACAGAGGCAGAATTAGGCAAATTTGAGCTCAACAGACTACATAGGATGAGATTGAAGCCCAGAAGAATAGTTTTCCATTTTTTTTTGTATTCTTTGAAGGTTAAAAATAGTCTCCACCACTGAGAACGAGCCAATTCGTCCGGATTGCTTCGGGATGGCCGGCAGGAATTTACCAAATTTGCCGATTTTCACTCAATTTTTGAAATTTGACCACCAGAAACAGCATTGCACACGGGAAAGCATATTTTATTGTTCATCACGACTTCCACTGCAACAATCAAATGTTTTTCTGAGTTTTCTGGGGAATTTGCCCAAATTGGACAGATTTGACTTCCTCAACGGTCATATCTCCACTTTTCAACGCTCAATTCACCATGATGCAGAACGCTAACACGGGACGCTCACCTCCAACGTCGCCTACGTCTACACCCAGGCGTACGGGAGGACGCCAGGCCAGTCAGCGCAGCACGAGAAGAGCTGCGGCCACTTTAGTCACTGGCAAGGGGGCTAAGGGCACCTACAAGGCGCCCTCTCCGGGTCAGCCGCCGCAGGCTGCGACAGCAGCAGGTGAGCCGAACTTCCAGATACCCAAAAAGAAGTCGACCTAAGCGGCTGCAGGACAACACTCCAAGCGCAAGGGTGGAGAGGGTACCGCACACGAGATGGCTAGTAAATTCGCGGCTCAACAACTGGAGGACGCCCGCACTGAGCTGGAACTGGCGCAGCAACGCCAGCGACATCAGTTTGATCAGCGTCACTTGATTTTTTTTTTTGAGGAATATGGGCCGAAAACCGCTGTTTTCGGGTTGATTTCAGCATTTTAGGCCTATTTTGGCTCAAATAGCCTTACGCCTACGGTTTAATGTTATGTTTGCGAAGGTTTGAAGGTTGCCTTACCCCACCAGAACATATCCAAGTGTCACACAAAAGTTGGTTCTTGATTTTTTAATTTTTTGAGAAATATGGCCCGAAAACCGCTGTTTTCGGGCTGTTTTCTGCATTTTAGGCCTATTTTGGCTCAAATAGCCTTACGCCTACGGTTTAATGTCATGTTTGCGAAGTTTTGAAGGTTGCCTTACCTCACCACAACCTAAAGTATCTAAGGCACAACAAGTTGTTTGGATGAAGAAATGATCTTCATTTGCCCGATAACTCGTATGATTCGGGCTATTTTCGGCTAATTTTCATAATTTCAGATATATTTTTGATAATAATGCCTTATGCCCATGGTGTAATGATGCATTTTTCAGGTTTGGAGCTTAATTAACCCTTTAAGGCCACAATTCTAAGGCACAACCAGTTTTTGAAATAAGGCAAAACAATAATTTGCTTCAAAAATTGTGTGTCACACCTTGACCGTCCGCCTATTTTCTTGAGGCACAAGAGGCACGAGAGAGGCACGGGAGGTGATCAAAATAGCAATCCTAGGATGCGTTGATGCTCCGCATCGGATAGATGATAATAATATTTCCTTCCTATTCTGTGTTTGGTCATGATCACATCTACACACGCAATGTGGTGGGAATATGTAAGGCATTTTTTACTAGTGTCCACAAAGTACTCCGTGCACGTCTCTTCATCACGCCATTCCAAGAAGCGGCCTTCCACAACATATTCTCCACACGTTGCATACACCCCTTCCCCCGCCGGGCTGTAGTAATCGTCCTTCATCCCCGCCGGATCTTCAACCACTTGCACTCCACCAAGCGCCTTCACTAAATAGTAGGAGTGCAAGTCATCTCCCCCAGATGGCCGTGCAAAAATGCTCCCCCGCGCAACCATCACGCCCATCTCATGCGCGGCCTCCGCCGCTTGACGTCGTGTTTGCCGGGCTTGCGTTGCCTCTTTCACCGTCAAAGTGAACGGCACCCACTCGTCCACATGGCTCTTGTAGTGGCACCCCGCACTATCCGGGTGCGCCCGCTCGCACTGCGCATAACAATACTCACAATAGCACTGCCGCTCCCGCTTCAAACCCACCAGCAGTCCAACCCCCGCGCGCACGGAGTGCAACCGGAGGGTTCGGTCGACCGTGTCAAAAACCGGACCCGATTCATCCACGTCGCCTTTTTCCACTAGGAAAAAGAACCGCTTGCAAAACTGTGAGCCTCGGGTCCATGTGGTGTCCTTAGGGTCTTGCAGCCTTTCAACACAAAACTCCCACAAATGCCTGGCGCATGTTATCCCGCCATACCACTTGTCCGGGGTAGCCATCACCGCCAGACTCGCCTCATGCTTGACAATCACCCCCATTGCATCTTGCTCGCCTCGTGCGTGGGCTGTCTCAAATATAAAGTTGCGCTGGCATGGGATCCCAAGCCCTCTCACCCACTCCGCGCACATCGGGCGGCCGCTCTCCACGACGTCCGCAAATGCCGTTCCGCAGTTGTTCTGCACCGCGCTCCCATCCGCCCACTCGTGTACGAATTTCGGCAGCGGGATGCCTCTCTTGATGAAATGGTCCTTCACAATAAGCATGCGCATGTGTTGGATGGAGCGATGGCTATGTGGCATGTCGTCGCCGATGAGGTAGATGTAGTCCTTGATAATGATGGGGTTCTCCTCCGTGGACTGCACACCATCCACCGGGCCATATGCGTGTCTCCATATGACACAACACAAAAGTGAAGCTTGCTTCACAATCCAATGCAACGATTGGATGGCTCGCGGGATGTTGAGGGCATGGTTTTCGCTGAAATCAAATAGAAGGAGGGTGTGATCCATTGGCAAGTTGGCTTTACACTTATTGAACATGGTCATGGAGTGCTGTGCCATAAAGCAATGGTAGGCGTATGGCTTCAGAAACGGACATGCCCGTCCGTCTACACCGTCCAGCTTGCCTATCCCCCAACCGTCCGGGGTTTTCAGCACAAACTTCCCCGTGCATACGCAGTTGGGAGACTCCCCAGGCGTGTGCCCAAGGAGTGCACTCTGCAGCTTTGCGAGGAGCTCGCCCACCGGGGTCCGCTTTTGAACGTATTGAACTCGGTGCTTGTTCTTGCCGTCCTCGTCGACCCCCACAAGGGCACTCTCGGAGGTGTTCCACTCCACCGGTGTCGGGTTGGACACCTCTGTCGCGCACAAACTCTGGTTCTGCAGCGGCCCGCAGTCTTTGCATGACTGGTCCAAACAAGCCAGCTCGTGAAAGTCTGCGCGCTCGCCAGATTCCAGAGTTCTCCTTGGACACAACAGGGAGGCTGTAAACCCTGAAGTCGAACGGGTCACCTCTGCCCGTCCACATACCACATCTGGGAACCCTGGAGGTGGTTTGCGATTGGACATGACGGCACGCTGTCCCCCAGTGTGAGGACAGTACTCCCTGTCCGGGCATTCACACTTGGAGTGCAAACGCTCGTGTGCCCGCTGGTATGCGGTCACCGCCAACCTCATATCCTCGTGGTATCTACAGCAGCAGGAGATGATGTCCCGTCTAGTGAGTCGTCGCACTTGCTTCGGTTTGTTCTGCTCGAAACACCGCAGCCCAATCTTGATGCCAGGCTCCTTCTTCTGGAACTTGCGGTACACCTATAATTGTGTCATTTCTAACCAGTGTTTGGGGGCCTTCTCAGTCGTCCCATCAGGATGCTTCAGCTTCAGGACGTCCCGCTTGGAAGTTGACACACGTGTTATTCCAGGACTGAGCCAGAAGTCGTGGATCTTCGCAATAAACGGCTCATTTGCCATTTGGTTAGCCAAGTTTCGATGCTTTCTAACCAGGCCTTCCAGAAGCCCACTTCGAAGCCTTTGTACAGTCCCCAAGCTCGCGCCATCCAGCAAATTGCGATGCCCCACTATCCCAGTAACCACAACCGGACGTCGAATGCCCAATACATCCGCGATCCTGTTCTCCATACCCCGTGCGGCTTCTCCAAACGCCATTGCAGCACCAGACAGTTGAGTGTCCTGGTTCTGATTGGTTCTGGTTGTTGCCAAAGCTGAAAAAGAATCCCGAAAACTTGACACCATTATCTGTCCAACGCTCTCCTCTGCGCTGGCCAAAAGCGTGCGCAAGAGATTTTGATTATCCGCGTTTAGTGTGCGTATGTAGTTCGCCAACGCCCCAGCTATGATTCCCGGCGAGTTCTGGGAAACCGCGCCGATCTTCTTATTCCAGTACGACTGGCTTCCACGCGGGACCACTGCGGTTACCTCGGAAGCTTGTGCTCTACTAGCGTCCGCGCATGTTGCGGTAGAATCCAGTCTCAGGCATTTCTTAGAACGAGAAATCCTTTGGCGTTGCACATTACTCGCGCGACGTTTGATCGCAGTCGAAGTTGGCTCAGCCACCTCCGCGACCTGGTCTGCAAGCGGCGTTCCCGCACTTCCTGCCCCTGTATCACGCCAATGCGCTGCAAACTCCGAAATTTCTCTACTCAGCTCAATCCCGCGTTCCACATTCTCCTCCGCAATAGGATAATCAGTTGGGAAATCTTTCGCCTGTTCACCAATGCTAGACAGCCAAGGCAAAATATCCAGCAGAAAACCATCTGAAGACATGATATATCTCTTCTAATGTATGCCACTGATAAGCAGCCTTGCATTATTATCCGTTATGCTTTACATGTTTGTGTAGGTAGTGTTTCAAAAAGTAAACAATCTGAACTTTTGCTTTTGCACTTGGCATGTAAAAAAACAACACAAAAAACCGCCCGTGCGATGTTCCTAGTCACAGGAGGGCTTTCATCGCACGGGCGGTTTTACAGTTCAGTGAATTTATAGTGAATTTATATTAGATCTTACAATTTCGACTACACAAAAAACCGCCCGTGCGATGTTCCTAGTCACAGGGGGGTTTTCATCGCACGGGCGGTTTTACAGTTCAGTGAATT
The DNA here is from genome assembly GCA_001247695.2 of Cymbomonas tetramitiformis. Classification (NCBI taxonomy): domain Eukaryota; kingdom Viridiplantae; phylum Chlorophyta; class Pyramimonadophyceae; order Pyramimonadales; family Pyramimonadaceae; genus Cymbomonas; species Cymbomonas tetramitiformis. The sequence goes on from LGRX02017953.1 coordinate 9,443, forward strand.
TATAGTGAATTTATATTAGATCTTACAATTTCGACTACACAAAAAACCGCCCGTGCGATGTTCCTAGTCACAGGGGGGCTTTCATCGCACGGGCGGTTTTACAGTTCAGTGAATTTATAGTGAATTTATATTAGATCTTACAATTTCGACTACACAAAAAACCGCCCGTGCGATGTTCCTAGTCACAGGAGGGCTTTCATCGCACGGGCGGTTTTACAGTTCAGTGAATTTATAGTGAATTTATATTAGGTCTCACAATTTCGACTACACAAAAAACCGCCCGTGCGATGTTCCTAGTCACAGGAGGGCTTCTATCGCACGGGCGGTTTTACAGTTCAGTGAATTTATAGTGAATTTATATTAGATCTTACAATTTCGACTACACAAAAAACCGCCCGTGCGATGTTCCTAGTCACAGGGGGGCTTTCATCGCACGGGCGGTTTGTCAATAACTTTTCACATTGTGCACCAGAGTTCACCAAGCGCGACTCAAATTGCAACGGTTCAATTACCTAGGTATGCCTCGATTCGTGCGTGAGTGTGAATTCTGTTTAGGAGGCAACAAGAACAAAGCACAAGTGCGTTGCTGGTGGGGGCCAGATTGCGATTTGTGGTATATCACAGAGTACTCAGAGCATTGGGCGTGTTATCCTTGTGCTCAAACAACCTTCATAGATCAAGAGTCGTTGGACGACACCCCTGGTGTCAACTGGGAACTGATCGATAGATGAACATGTCGCGCCGCGGTAATGATAAGTCGTCAGGGACCCAACAACCTACGAAGAGATCCCAGCTAGCGCGTGGGAGCGCTTTGGTGGACCAGGGGGCTAAGATTTCAGAAGCCTCCAAGTCAAGAAAGCAGCTAACATTTCCAACGCATATCTGCCAAGTGGCTTACTGCTCGCACTCTCGGGTTCCTGGAAGGGTGCCAGTATTGGACAAGAATTGCCGAGTTTGTGGGGCTTACTTTCACCGGGCATGTGGTGCGGGTGCAACCTACCCCGAGGAATGCGGACATTGCGGAAGTTGGGTTGCCGACTTCTGTCTGTTTTGCGCCAAGGGTAAGGTGGATGGCTCACCACCCGGGCATGCATGCCGCAACTGCAAGCGCAGCTTCCATGGGGTATGCGCCTATGGCTTCAAGAAGAACCCCGACGAGTCCTGGTGCCACCGCTCGGGTTGCGACGGCAAGAGTGGGTTTCAGAGGAGGTGCAGGTCTCGCGAATATCCTGATGGGCTGATGGACGAGCTGAAGCAGCGCAACCAGGGCGGGTTTGTGCGTGGATGGGCTGCTGAAGCTGCAGTTGCTGCTGGGCAGCAGGAGATCGTGGGGGATCAGCAGGCTGCTGGTGAAGTTCATGCAGAAGCTGTGGCTGCAATAGCTGCTGCAGCTGGGGGGCAGCAGGAGATCGTGGAGGAGGAGCAGGCTGCTGGCGAAGTTGCTGCAGAAGCTGTGGCTGCTGGAGCTGCTGCAGCTGGGGGGCAGCAGGAGATCGTGGAGGAGGAGCAGGCTGCTGGCGAAGTTGCTGCAGTAGCTGTGGCTGCTGGAGCTGCGGCAGCTGGGGGGGCAGCAGGAGATCGTGGAGGCTGCTGGTGAAGACGCTGGGGGGCAGGATGGCAACGAGGTGGCGGAGGAGCAGCAGGGTCCGGGTGCTGCTCTGGATGCCAAGTCTCAGGCGATCCTGACAGAAGCGCTCGGAACCTTTGGCGATTTGTCGGAGGTGGAGAAGGAGATGGTGGCACAGCTGTCTGGAACAGAAGACATGCCAGGTGAGGATACAGTCGACCAGGCACATGCGCCAGTCCTACTGTCTCTGCTCGCATTCTTTTAGGAAGAGCTTGAAACTGTTGAAAATACTGAAAAACACATAAGTTATTTTGGCACGCTGCAGGAGCAACTGTTCCTGTTCCTGTTGCTGAGGAGCAGCCGGAGATGGAGATCGCGGTGGATCAGCAGGGTGTGGCAGGTGGAGGTGCTGCTGCCGTATCAGCACCTTGCCCTTCAGAAGACCTGCAAGGTGAGGCTACTTGCGACCACCGGACATACTCTGCTCGCATTCTTTTAGGAGGGAAAGAGTAACAGCACGAAACGAAAAAAAAACCTGAAAAAGTGTAGTTTGTCTTGGCTGCAGGAGCAGCTGTTCTTGTAGCTGTTACTGAGGAGCAGCCTGAGATGGAGAACGCGGAGGAGGCGCAGGGTGTGGCATCTGGAGGTGCTGTTGCCGTGGGGGGGGGGAGGAGGGCGCGGGTGCAGCGGCGCAGCCCGAGGGGGAGGCGGATGCGGAGTGGGGTTTCGCATGTCCCCGGGACTGGCGTGAGCAGCTGGCGGAAAACGGTTTTTTTGCGGACACCTGGAGGACCCGATTCCCGTGGCCGATCTCGTGAAGGAGTTCCACGCCGGGTACGTGAGCAAAGACGTGAAGTACAACTTCTCCAGCTTCAAGCAAGATGGTATTAAGGTGAACACGGTGAAGGACGAAAAGCGGCTCATCGGGAACATCGTGGAGGGCAGCCAGCTGGGGAAGCGGGTGGATTATATTGGTGGGGAGTTGATGAAGCGTCTGGAAGGCGAGGGGGGGTCGGGCAATCCCCTATATGCAAAGGGGGAGCTGGAACTACGGCAGGGGAACATGGCCAAGACCGTATTGATCACGCAATACGGTGCAGGCAGGCAGGCGAACCACCGCGACCACGGTGCGTATGGGGTGCTGTTTGTCATGTCC
>LGRX02017954.1:0-11488 GCA_001247695.2 Cymbomonas tetramitiformis
TGCACACTCTCACACTGCTCAGCGGCCCTCCTCTGCAGCCGCTCGCTGATCCGCCCCACCCCCGACAGTCCGATGTCTGGTGCCACCAAATCTTGCCAGTGGGGAGCATCCCGGGGTGATCTCGGTGCCGGTTCGCGATGAGAGCGCGGCGCTGGTGCAAGCAGGGCGGCCTCGGGCTTGTGATCCGGGAAATGCGCGGTGTGGCCTCGCTCGGCATGTGCAGCAGAAAAGTACGCCAGGGCGCCCTCCTCCTGCGCATCGCCCTCCGCGGGTCTCACCCACAAACCCAACCCTGAGGTGGCGGACACCTCTGCGGGGACTCCGCAACCCGTATCTGAACGTCGCCTCTTGCATCAATTTAAAACGGAAGAGCGCACATGCAGAAAGCAGACATCGTGCATGACAGCTGGCAGCAGCAGCAGGGCAGCTTCCCAACAGCACCCTAGCACTTGATAACCCGGGACAGGCTCTCAGTCAACCTCCGGTCAGATGCTGTGAGCTTGAGATTGGGAATATAACGGGAGAGAAACAAGAGACAAGGCAAGGGACACTGTAAATAACGATAGTGTATAGCGAGACTTGCACGCGCCACACATGTTGTGCCGGTGTCAACAGCAGGGATGACACAACATTCATTCAGAGCATGTTCTTGAACATAAAGTAAATACATCATGCGGGGTGCTGCCAGGTCCGGCACGAGGCCCGCCCCTGAGCACTACCATGTGCTGAGGGAGGCCCGCCCCTGGGTGCTGTTACCTGAGACCCGAAGGTTCCTAGAAAGAGGAGCTCCCGGTTTTGCGGCCTGTACTGCGCTTGCCACCGGCAGGCTTTTGTAGAAGGTCGCGGGAAGACACCTCGGTAGCGCCCGGCTGCGCTTGCGCCCTGCAGATGAAAATAGCACCGAAGGCCCAATACATCATCTTTTGATCTTCTGCGCAGACTCAATGGAATATACTGGTTAAATTGGAGCCTGCGGAATTTTAGAGGTCTCTGTGCCGGTAGATCGATCAGGGTTTCCAAAGCCGTTAGATCAAATCAGCAGCTGAGTTAGATCTAACGCCGTTACACTCAACAGTATTTAGGAATTCCGCCCGTGGGAATCCGAAGCTCCGTTCTTTCGCCTTCCCTACCCACCCAGCCCAGACTCTAAACATTTTGCCTTAGAAGCTGTGCATCAGCCTAAAAAGCATGTGAAGCTATGAATCAGCCTAGAAAAGACACTCCAAAAAGAGATTTTGTCTCACACACTAAAAAGCATGTAAGAAGAAAGCTATTTCTAATGATATGCTATGCAGTGTGCCTGTTGGCAATGAGATGTGAAGAGCAAAATAAACGCCTTGCATGACCCCTTGCTTGGCACTGGAGGCGCCTGGGCGTAGCGAGACCCCTTGGATGTATGGCAGAGCACCAAGTGCTGAAGGGGCCGTGCTGGAGTACTTCTCACCTCTAAGGCATGTTCCTCCATCTCCTCCATGAGCTGCTGCTCCCCGGCCGAGAGCAGGGAAACCAGTGGGGCCCGCGCCTGCCCCGCCAACCCCTCACCCTGAGATCAGCCTATGGCCGCCATGGTGCCACTGTAAGGCGCGATGCAGCCCACGTGTCATGGAGCCCTGGTGCCACTATAAGGCACGCTGCAGCCCACGTGTCATGGAGCCCTGATGCCACTGTAAGGCGCGATGCAGCCCACGTGGCATGGAGCCCTGGTGCCACTGTAAGGCGCGCTGCAGCCCACGTGTCATGGAGCCCGGGTGCCACTGTAATGCGCGCTGTGTAGGAATTCGAGAGTTTCGTTTTCACAAAAGCGAGCATAAACTTTCATTATCAAAAGATATACTAGTTCGAGCGACTCGAAACGCCACGAGCATTTGCGCGCCATCATTACTGATTGGGCGATCTTATGTGAAAGTTCACGAAACAGAGTCCTACGTGTCACTGTCGTGTTCATACCGACCGCAGTGACACTCCTGAGTACAGATGAACTCATTACGCACTTCCCGATGGTCATCAGTGATCTGACGGCCACGATTAGTTCAGCAGATCTACAGATCTAGATCTAAGGGTTCCACAGGGTTTCTTTAGGGTTTCTTCAGGGTTCGAGCATCCTGACTACCGTAGAAGGTCTAGATAGTCATGCTTTACACCAAACTGATCAGCAGGCACTTGCAGATTCCAATACCCCTTCTAAAGGGTGACTGTCTAGTTGTCCTACTGCCAGTTCTTGGGAATGATGCCCCTTCAGTCAGCAACATCCAGTTCTTGGGATGGTGCCCCTCCAGCTCCAGTTTATGGGGATGGTGCCCCTTCAGCTCCAGTTTATGGGGATGGTGCCCCCTTCAATCTTCAGTCTTCAGGGTCGGAGTCCTTCAACTTCATGATGCCAAGCCTCTCCCTGTGTGTAAGGAAGGCTGGTAGAGGAAGAGGCTTGGTGAAGACGTCAGCTGTGTTGTCCGCCGAGGCGACGTACATGGCTTCCACCATCTTGGACTTCACCAGCTCTCTGATATACATGTTTCTCACCTCGATATGCTTGGAGCGGTTATTGTTGACATAGTCAGATGCCAGATTAATGGCCCCCTGATTGTCACAATACATCGGTACTGGGGTGCAAATGTCCACAAGGTCGGTCAGCACGTTGATGATGTACTTGACCTCCCTCGCACCTTCAGACATGGCTATTATCTCAGCCTCGGTGGTCGATAGCGACACACACCTCTGCATGATCGAGGAGAAGATGAGCAAGCTTCCACAAAGGTAGACTGCAATGCCAGATGTAGGCCTCCTCGTGGTCTTGCAGCCAGCATAGTCAGCATCAGTGTAGATGATAGTGGTAGTGCTCCACCAACCAGACCCAGCCCCCTTGACACAGAAGAGGTTGTCCGCAGTACCAGTTCGTGGCCCATAGTGCCCTTGAGGTACCTGACAACCTGCTTTAGCGCCACAAAATGCTCTGGGCCATAGGACGCACAGAACCGAGAGAGAGCAGATACAGCAGCCATGATATCAGGGCGCGTGCACCTCGCAATCCATTGCAGCCGCCCAAGTAGCCCCCTGAACGGAATGGTGGCATCCTTGCCATCAGATGGAGCAAGAGAGCACCCTGGAGACATAGGTAGGCTAGCTGGCTTGGCATCCTTAAGCCCATAGGTGTCAATCATCTGGGAGATGTACCCGGACTGAGAGAGATATGCCAATCCAAGGCCCCAGCGCACGCCAATGCCCATCACCAGATCCAGCACACCCAAGCCTTTACATGTATACTGTGAGTTAAAGGTCGTCACAAAGTTGTCATACCATGATCGACTGTTGGTGGCGCAGATGTAGTCATCCACATATGCCAGGATGATGACCGTGATGTCAGAGTCCCGAATGTAGTAGAGGCAAGGCTCCACATCACTGCGCCTCATCCTCTTATCATAACTCATACTTGGCAGATCGATCTCAAAAAGAGATCTCCACTAGGCCATCTGACCGTAGGATCATGTGCGCGACAGTGCTTCGCTTTTTGCATCCCAACATGCCATGCCATAACGCGTGGGTGGCGTCGCGGTAAATGTACGCGACTGCAGTGGCACTGTCATCGTTAGCGTCTGGCGATCGTGAGATCGGAAGTTCGTTTGTGTCGCCCGTTGGGATTCGCACTTTGTTGCTGCTGCTGATTAAGTAAGTAAGTAAGTAAGGTAATTTGGTCCGGTTCCAAATCATAAGGAGCAGAGGTATGAAGGCATCACTGGTGTCAAACCACTCCTTGCCCGCCTGCTTCAGACCATACACCGCCTTGAGGAGCTTGGCACACGTCCTGCCCTGATACTCCTGCCCCCTAGGGAGCCTGACATACAGGTCCTCCCCCAGGGTCGAGTTCAGAAAGGCAATCTCCACGTCCATGTGGTACACGTCGAGCCCCAGGTTGAGCGCCAAGATGATGACCAGCCTCACCGAAGACAACTGTGTGCACGGGGCAAAGGTGTCAAAGTAGTCAACACCATATTCCTGCTTGTTACCCCGCACACGCACCCTTGCCTTGCGCTTCTGGAGCTGCCTGTGCTTGTCCAGTTTCACCTTCAGCACCAATGACATGTCCAACAGGCGAACACCAGGAGGCACATCCTCCATGTCCATCATCATGAGAGCCTGCTTGACCGTAACCAGGGCCTCAAGCTCGGTCTGAATAGCCTCCATCCACTCATCAGCATCTGGCGCCCCCATAGCTTGTTTGACCCCCTTGGGCTCAGTCACTCCATCTGGCAGTACATCCACCGAGCTCCCAGCACACGACTTCGCCACTGCTGCCAAGCATGTGTGCTCCGGAGGGAAGTGCACTTTTCCCATTGGCAGGTCAATGTGCGTGAAGTTTGTGAGTAACATAACACAGTATGGAACTGAGCTAGCTCCCACAGCTCGTGCGCATATAATGCCAACCTCCAGTGTCTCACGTCCAGCATCCACCATGACCTCAGTGAACAATGGGTAGTTGACATTGAGGTCACCACCGTGTGCAGCTGAGCGTACAACAGCAATATGCTTGGGCTGGCCATCCAGATAGTCCCGGAGGCTCACCCAGCATGTCACATCCACTGCCTTCACCTTTAGCACCGCCAGGATCTCATCACTGTCATCAGGTAGATAGACCCCAACACCAAGAATACTATCCTCCAGTCCACTCGGGAGGATGTCATGATATGCTGCATCCAACGTTGTCACCATGAAGTTGGTACTCAGTCGGGCCACTGCAGAGGGATCCCAGGTGGTGACCACCTTGCCCAGCTTGTCCACAACCTCATGAAACCTGACCATGCCAGACTTGACTATCTTCCCCGACTCAGGATCATACAACAAGTAGGCCGACGAGACCTCGGAGTGGCCAACATACCTCAGCTGCCTTGCCCGATCACTGAGCTTGTGCTCCCTGCTGTCCGGGTCCACAAAAGCATATGCCAGCAAGCCAAATACCCGAAGAAGTGAAAGGTCTTGGTGTTGTCCATACAACTTGTAGTAGGGGGACTTCTTGTGCGGAGGCTTCTGGAATGTCCTGTTCAAAATGTACACAGAGTGTCGAACAGCAAGTGGCCACACGTCTACACCAAAGCCAGATGTTACAAGCAGTGCCCGAGCCATTGCTTGCACTGTCCTGCGGGACCTCTCAACACGAGCTTGGTTTTCATGAAGGTAGGGCGACCCATGCCGTTGCTCAATACCTTGCTCCTTGCAGTACTGTTGTGTCTGCCCAACAATCATGGTAGAGTCCCCATCAGTGTGCAACACCATATGATACTTCTCGTCAAGTTTCATGCGGCTCCTGTGCTTCCTCACCTCAACCAGGAACTCCTCAAGTGCTCCCAGGTAGTCTGACTTCTTCTTCAGGAAGTACACGCATATCCACGCTGTACAGTCGTCCACGAAGAGAACAAACCATCGGTACCCACCAGCACTGTGTCTGAATGGCCCACACGTGTCAGACCATACTAGCAAACCAATCTCTTCAGCACACTCCCTGCCCGTAGGCTTCATAGAAGGCCTGATCGCTTTGGTGAGCCTGCAGGAAATACACCTCTCAGGACAGCGCAATACCAAACTCTTGGCATACTGCGCAGTGGTGTTACCCATAGGAACCTCCTCGTCCAGCATCTCCTGCATGGTCACGTCACCAATATGTCCAAGCCGAACGTGTGCAAGCATCTTGGCATCAAGCTTCATCACAGTATGTCCATCCTTGTAGATCACCACCACCGGCCACTTGGTCTCCCTGACCCATACTCTGTCTTCCCCACACATCTCCAGGTTCTCCACATTGTAGCATGAATCCAATGGAGCCGAGAATATCTTCTCTCCAGCAGGGTACTCATGGATAATGGTAAACTGAGATGTAAACTGCCACCAACTGGTTGTCTCCCATCTGGGTAACACCAAGAGGAACTTGGTGGAGTGAGGCGCCCGATCAAAGTCACTGAGAGCCTTCTGCAGGCATCTCAGGATGGTGTCATGTTCATAAGGTGGGTTGCCATAGCAAGCTTCACCCGCCCAGTCCCTGCAGAAGCAAGGGTTGTCAGTTGTGCAATAACTGTCCAGGATGTGGTTGTCACTGGAGGCAAACAACTCCAGGGTGAAGGGTCCATGCTCCTCAATGTGCTTCCCAGCTTCCTCAAACTTCCAGTCTGTCTTGTCACGGTCAGAATCATCATGGTATGCTGCACAAGCCATGTAGGTATCCAAAGTGCCAGATATCGGATCTTCATATATGATATACTGGTTGCCAACTCTAGAGAATGAGAACGTCACCCCCCCATTGGATATCTGCCCGGCCCCAAAATCAACACTGAATCCAGCATCCTCAAGCGCCACCACAGACACCAGGTTGAATGGCTGCCCAGGAATACAGTGTGCACCAGTGAACTGCAGTCCAACAGCGCGCCCAGTGGATACATCCAGCTTGGCAAATGTGACCGTCCCGCTGCCCTCCGATGACACAGTACCAGCCTGCACCACACTGAAAGTGGAACTGGAAGTAGCATCAAAGTCATCGCCAAAGTCACTCACTGAATTGAAGATGTGCTTGGAGGCGCCACTGTCTAGCATAGCCACCTGACCACCGCACGCAGTCAATGGCAGGGCTCTGGTGAACACGTCAGCCGTGTTGTCTGTGGATGCAACATACAGGGCGAGCGGGCTGCCCACAGGATGGCCCCCTCGCAGTTCACATGCATCCTCATCACCAGAGTCACTCCCATCTGCAAGATCAGGTGCATCATAATACCAATCAGAAGAGCAGCAATCCTCAATCCCAGGCTCAGCGCCCGCGGCACAGAGGCGGTTCTTGCGAGGCGGATAGAACAGTCCAGATGCCCAATCATCAGAGGGGATGTCACCCACTCCTTCAAGGGGCTGCCACGAGTGCGCATCATCTTCCTCGTCTGAGTCAGAGGCATCCACCAGATCAGGCATAGTATCCGAAGCATAACCATCATTACCCGAGGCAAAGTTAGAAGTTGAATCCAGAACAGGGATGGAGCAATCAGAGTCATCGTCATGATGATGACAAAACAATCCAGATGCCCAATCATCAGAGGGGATACCACCCACTCCTTCAAAGGGCTGCCATGAGTGCGCATCATCCTCCTCGTCCGAGTCAGAGGCATCCACCAGATCTGGCACAGTATCTGAAGCATAACCACCATCATCCGAGCCAGAGAGATCGCTGAGATCAGGCACACAGCTGAGTCCAGACAATGTGTGACAAGCCCAGGCATGACGGTCAGCAGCAACCTGCTCAGGTGTTGCGAAACTGACATCAGAGTCACCCAGTGCATACACAGGTTCAGGCAATGGGTGAGAAGAGAAGGCATGTCGAAAATCAACCTGTTCAACACCATATACGACATAGGCATCCGGTGTGGTCATAGAAGTAGAATCTCCTCGGTCCGAAGACACATCACCACGATGAGAAGAACCCCCAGAGCCATAGTCACTGTGGTCTGAATCATCACTACCATCAGACGAGGAGTCAAAGTCCCACTCATCCTCATAGCCATATCCCAGCAAGGTCCAGAAGCTCTCAATCGCCTGCACCGTGTCTCGAGTAACCATACTGAGTAAAGTCACCCATGACTGCAGCTTCTCAAAGGATCCTCGTACCATGACCGGCTCCTTCTCAAGCAGACGCTGCAGCAGACTGAACTGCTCGGCCACAAGGTGCTTGGCACACACCATCTTCTTGTGGCTCACCACTCTGCCATCAGCAGGAAAGTGAGGACTCTCCAGCACTGTCACTGCCCTATCCAACACTTCCACAGAGCCACTCATGAACATATTATGCACATATTGGACATCCGAAGTGTACCATGGCTGCCTGGGGGATATCTGATACCCAGGCCCAAGATGTTGCTCCCTTCCTGCCTCCCATAGGGCTTGGGTAGGCTCAAGCTTCCTCCCAGGCAGGATTGTGCACAGAGTATCAATGTAGACAAACGAGTCGTACACCGGAGCCACAGGGAAATACTTGTGCTTGTTCAATAAGAACCGATGCTTATTGGGCTGATAGGGGTGTGACTTCTTACCAGGTCTCCTCAATGCAGAGCGCCCGCTCATAGGAGCATCAGACCTCCACCGATAGACCCCACTCATAGGCTGGTCCCTACCCCCCACAGGGAAGGGACCCTCAGAAGATGTAAGTCCATCCAGAACTGCATAGTAGTTGTGCAGGGAGATACCGGATTGAGACGTGATACAGTCTCCCGCAGTATAATCAGAGATAAATTGAGGCATGTCGTCAGAGAAGCAGGTAACCACGCTGTCCAGCTCACAGATTGCAAACAGAGCCTCTCCAGAAGCATCCGCACCAGGGTCCTTCTGAGTTTCAGTAACAGCAGCCGCACGATTGGGTAGCTTCCCATGCTTCTGGTAGTCCTGGACCCTCTTCATTATCGCGTCCCTCCTCTTGGGATTCTTCTTGAGGTACTCCTCCCGTTTATCCTCGTGAGTCACAAAGCACTCCTTGGACGAGTGCCCAGTCATATGACACACCGGACACGGAACCTTCTTGAGCAACGCAGCACGCTTCTGCTCTTCCTGCTTACGCCGGTCCTCTACAATTCCAGCTCCCGTCTCCGTCGCTGCTGCTGAAGTAGCTATAACGTTGTCGTAGTGGTCACACACCGCATCATTTAGCTTCTGGAACGACGGCAGCTCGTCCCCAGAGTACATAGTGCGTACAAAGACATACGCCGGGTTCAAAGAATTCAGCACCATAGCCACAAAGACTGCCTCCAGGCTGGCAACATGAAATTTCTCACCACCCGGCAGGAATTTGCTCGTGCACGCATATTCCTCCACCCTGTCGAGAACCTCCCTCGCATTTAGAAAGCCCTGCAGTGGGGGTGCGAGCGTCGCAAACCTCTTCGTGTCATCAAGCAGAGCCTTGACCTGCCTCACAAAGTACGCAGAGCCCGTGCTCCGACGCATTTTAATTAGCTGTCGCCAGGCTGAGACACCGTCCGCTTCAGTGCTGTACGACCGAACAACTGCGTTCGCCGTCTTGGTAGTCACGCTCGACAGAAAGTCATGAAACAACTGATTCGCTGCCACCGAGAACTTCTCGTCCTTCTTGATGTCCTCCAAGTCGTGCGCGTCCGATAAGAACAGCGCCAGCGCCCGATGTCGTAAACACGGTACAATTTTACCCCGGAACTCCAGCCACTTGCTGTCATTTTCTGCGTCCTGACCAGAATAAAGCTGGTCAGACTTGAACCCCTTCAACATATCCGTCAGAAGAGGTAAAGGTACGTCCACAGTACCACTCGCAATTTGAGATTTAACACTGGAACCAGAGATACTGGATTCCGCGGCCTCAGGAGACGCAATAGCATTTCCTGTCCCCGCACTCTGATTCGCCATAGCCGACTGGGGCACCGCTACTGCGTGTGCCAGGACTTGAACCATTTTCATAAGCTCATTTAAACGCGCGTCTTGCTGCAAAAATAGCTGTTGTTGCCTCTCATCGATAAGAGCTATCAGCGCTGCAGAGTCCTCCCCTACTGAAATTCCATCTTCCGATAGTCCCTCCGAAAGGTCGCCATAAGTAGAATCCATAGGCGTTTCTGGCGGGGTCCGCTCTGCAACCTTGGCCTTGTCTTGTTTCTTACTCATTTCCGAAAACGCGCAGCAAAATTTTGCGTGATACAACCGTAGGTTAACACTTACAATGTAGTAAGTGGGCCCAAACCTGTAGGAATTCGAGAGTTTCGTTTTCACAAAAGCGAGCATAAGCTTTCATTATCAAAAGATATACTAGTTCGCGACTCGAAGCGCCACGAACATTTGCGCGCCATCATTACTGATTGGGCGATCTTATGTGAAAGTTCACGAAACAGAGTCCTACGTGTCACTGTTGTGTTCATACCGACCGCAGTGACACTCCTGAGTACAGATGAACTCATTACGCACTTCCCGATGGTCATCAGTGATCTGACGGCCACGATTAGTTCAGCAGATCTACAGATCTAGATCTAAGGGTTCCACAGGGTTTCTTTAGGGTTTCTTCAGGGTTCGAGCATCCTGACTACTGTAGAAGGTCTAGATAGTCATGCTTTACACCAAACTGATCAGCAGGCACTTGCAGATTCCAATACCCGGTTCGCACAGGAGCGTCCCGCCGTCAGATCCACCTCCAAGCCGGTTGCCCGCACTACATCTCGGCCAAAGGGCCTGAACTGGCTCCTCTTTGCCGATTAGTATATATGCCCCCTAGCACTGCATCTCGGCCAAAGGGCCTGAACTGGCTCCTCTTTGCCGATTAGTATATATGACTCCTAGCACTGCATCTCGGCCAAAGGGCCTGAACTGGCTCCTCTTTGCCGATTAGTATATATGCCCCCTACTTTTTGCATCTCTGACCAAAAGGGCCTGAACTGGCTCCTCTTTGCCGGTCAAGCTATATATGCCTCCTAGCACTGCATCTCGGCCAAAGGGCCTGAACTGGCTCCTCTTTGCCGATTAGTATATATGCCCCCTAGCACTGCATCTCGGCCAAAGGGCCTGAACTGGCTCCTCTTTGCCGATTAGTATATATGACTCCTAGCACTGCATCTCGGCCAAAGGGCTGAACTGGCTCCTCTTTGCCGATTAGTATATATGCCCCCTAGTACTGCATTTGCTCTTGTGAAAACCTCCCTTGGTCCTCCGCTTCCCCCCGGCTGTTACGACCAGGTCAGTAGCACGCACATGGCATGCCTCTCTTTGCATGACACGAGGCGTTCCTCCTTCCCCTCCTCCAACCGCCCATCCTCCGACCCCGCCTGGGACCCCCCTTCCCCTCCTCCGCGTGACCGCCGCAGCTCGTCCTCCCCGCGGTCGCCCACTGTGACGTCAAACATGCCACCCGCCGCTCCCCTCCGACGCAGGGACGGCCTCAGCCGCTGCCTCCCGGAGATGCTGTGAATTGGCCGAGGGAGCTGAGGCGAGGAGAAAGGAATTCGGTTGGGCTGCTGGTGCCAGGGACCTTTGATCGTGACGCACTTAAGGCCAGTGGACGCATTCCTCGCGCACGCCACGTGGCAGGCGCCGTTGTCGACACCAGTTCTCCAAGCACTAGTTGGGGATGCAGGCGCCGCTGCTGGGGTGTCCTCGCAACCCGGCCAGCTGCTTGGTGTGTGCGTGGTCGCCCACACCGTCCCGCGGCCTGAGAGGTGTGCCCGCCATCACGGCCCAAACATGTTGTTTGCCTGTTTTGGTGTTGTGGTTCATAGTCTCATGAAGCCCAACGCAGATCGGAAAGCAGCGTACCAGTAGCAAGAGCAGGAATCTCAATGTCTCCTGTGGGGAAAGAGGGGGCTGCATATTGCTAATGCTGACATTTGCAATTGGCTCGTGCACGCAGTAAGAGGAGTGGGAGAGTGTTAAATTTTGATTGTAGAAGTCGGGGGACACTCCATTGGAAGAATGACACCCGCCCTCGGCTGCTGGAAGAATGACACCCGCCCTCGGCAGCTGGGAGAATGAC
>LGRX02017957.1:0-11725 GCA_001247695.2 Cymbomonas tetramitiformis
CACACTCCCCCTCCGCGGTGCTTGCCACAGGCGATGGATTTCCGTAGCATGAGCAGGGAGACTGGAGGCACCCGGAGCCTCAGTTTGCGGCAGCAAGCATCCACCTGCTTGCGGTCACTTCCGCAGCCGTTTCAGGCAGCGCAGGCCCCGGTGCCGGCGTCCACGCCGGGTGTGATCCATACTCAGGCCTGTGCCGGGACCGTGAATATCCCCGTGCATTCCCCCACCTCTTTTGGCTGGAGTGGCGCCTGCTGCAACGTGACACTGCGAGGCGTGGCGGGGCGGCGGCTCCGGGCAGGTGATGTTCATGATGGAGCGGAAGCCTCGTGGGTGGTTCGCCCGCACGGTGATGTGGAACTTGGTGCTCCTGCAGCACTCAGACGGCAGCTACGACATTTGCCCCGGCGTGGCCACGGTGCTGCACGCCGGGGACACCTCCGAGTTCCTGGACTCGGAGGCAAACTACGAGCTGGAGGTGGATATGCTGGCCAGATCTATGCCGGCTACGATGAGATTGGATAGTACCATCCCGACGGAGCTCAAGGATAAGATATGGGCCACCATCTGCTGCCTTGAGCGCTACAAGCTGCTCCCGTTCGGGTGGGTGGTGAACCCGCAGGAGTTGCCGAGCGAGAGGCGGACGCTGGAGGAGATCTCCTTGGTGCGCGCCCATCGCCACCTGGCAGCCACGACTGTGCGCTGATCACACGCTGCCCACGCGCGCACCGCGAGGTTTCCGTAATGCACCTGGCTGTGTGGCGGTGGACGATGTATGCCACTCGTCTCTTCCTGAGCAGCACTTCTGAAGGAATCCGGGCCGCCGGTCAGACCTTCGCACACGATCCGGGTTCATATGCATTCCCCTTCGGTGCTCTGCAGGGAACCTTCCTTTGCGGGTGTCACCCGACACGAGGGGCCCCACAGATCATGAGCAGCGCGCGGCATTGGGGTGCCGGCCCCTCCCAGGGGCGCCTGCTTGCGGGAGAAGTGTTTCACAGCTTTGGTCCACGCGGAGGAGGCGGAGGATGGGCTGGCGAGTTAGGGGCGCGTGAGGGGTGTGCCCGCAGATGTTCCTGGAGCGGCAGAAGGCCCAGTACCCTGTGTTGGAGATGGAGATGGAGGACTTGGTGGAGGATGCGAAGGCGGTGGTGAAGCAATGGAACGACGAGCGTGTGGAGGCTATCAGCAAGCTGCGCGCCAAGGTGAAGAAGGACAAGGACATCGCAAGAGATGGTTCGCCCCGCATGCTCCCTCTGCCTGATGCCCCGCTCACTCTCTCGCCCCCCCCGACATTCCTGTTGTGCATCCATTCCTGGAGGTGAATGGCGTGGTGACGGCAGCGCTGCACTGGGGGATACCTGACGGCGAGGAGGGTTGCGGCGCCCTGGCTTCGGCTGATCCCAGGCATCAGCACTCGGTAGCACCCTTCGAAGGGGATCTCGGGCGGGCTCCCCTCTCCTCCAGACCGTACGATGGCAACACAAGGCCAGGGCAGAGATGTGTGCCAGGTGTTGGGCAGCTCTTGACACGGGGGCGACTGTGGCACAGGCATGTCGGAGAAGGAGAAGAGTGCGGAGTGGAGGCAGGGATGGCGCAATGAGCTGTGGATGATGGTGTGCTCGCACCCGTTTCTGGCGATCTGGGCAGTGAAGGCCACGGAGCCCTTCACGCGGGCGCAGAGGATTCTCGTGCTGGTGAACGGCTTCATGCTGATGTTGATGATGGAGCTGTGGCTCGCCTGGAGCCGTGCGTCGCTCTGCTGCACGGGCTACAAAACCTACCTTGGCTGTAGCCCCGCAACCGCGGACTCGGAGTGCTGGGGCTATACCACCTGCCCGAGCTCTACGAGAGCATGCTGCGCCTTGAGAATCCCCCACCTTGCCCCCGCCCCTCACGCGAAGATCGCTGCAGCGGAATGCATTGACGAGACGCGGAGTGGGATCTTCTCAGGCGCGGGATGACGAGGCCCTCCCGGAGTTCCTCAACGCCGAGGGGTACACGTGTCAGGAGTTCCCCAACGAGAACGCCATCATGGACCAGGTGTACAAGGCGGTGATTGTCGTGGGTATCAGCCTGCCGGTGAACATTTGTCTGTCCATGCTCTTCACCATCGGAGGCACCCCCGTGGTGCTCAAATTCTGGCAGGAGAAGAAGAAGGGCAAGGGCCTCAAAGTCCTTGGCACAGACAGGTGTCGTAGTCAGCATCCCTCCTCCTGTCTGGAACCCCTCTGCGCTGTGAGCTGCCGGGTGCGGGTGACTCCCGCCAGCCCCTCAACACGCAGGTGACCCTCATACGGCTCCCTTCCCTCAACACGCAGGTGACCCTCAGCCACTGCCTTGGTGACCTCCGCCAGCCCCACCCGCATGAGTGACCCTCCGCCAGCCCACCACGCAGGTGACCCCTCCGCAGAGCCACCAGCGCAGGTGAACCTCATGACACACCACTGCGCGGTGACCATCGCCAGCCCCACTGCGCCAGGTGACTCTCCGCCAGCCCCCACCACGCCGGTACGACTCACGCCAACCCCACCACGCGGTGACCCACATAGCCCAACACGCAGGTGACCCTCTGCCAGCCCCCACAACGGGAGTGACTACTCCGCCCGGCCCAGCCCCACCACGCAGGTGACCCACCGCCAGCCCCCACCACGCAGGTGACTCCCGCCAGCCCCTCAACACGCAGGTGATGGGGGGCTGGCGGAGGGTCACCTGCGTGTCGAGGGGCTGGTGGCGGGGGTTGCTTCACTGATTTGCTTCATTTTGCCCCACAAGGCGCCTCGTCTTCCGATTCCACCAGTGCTCAACGGCCAACCTGAAGCGCGCGGTCTGCGGGAGCGTGGGCCCTCTCTGCAGACACCCTCGCTTGTGATTGTGGGGGATGATAGGAGGGGGGTGCGGCGGAGTCTGTCAGGCATGCTCGTGTGGAGAATGCGCTTTACTTCCTGTTCACAGTGATACTGGACTTCTCATGGTTGGCGCGCGCCCTGGCCCGCTACTTCCTGATGCTGGCCGACCTCATCGACAACACATACGACCACCTCAAGGTGCCTGCCTGGAAGTCCTTGCCCTCACTCCCCCCTCCCCCCCCCCACACACAGAGCCTCACCTAAGCAGGCGATGTCCTTGGCCAAGGAAGGTGTGGCCATTTTGATGGGGGCAAGCAGGCGGGTGACCCACCTTCTTGAGGGGGCGGAGTGGTGGGGAGGGTGCTGAGCGAGGTGCGGGTAGAAGGGTGGTGGGTGGGGTTGACACATGCCACACACAGGCGCAAGCAAGCGCGCTGTAGGTGGCAACGAAGCTGTTAAGGGCAGAGAGGAGCCGCAGCGATGCCGTGCCAGGGCCTGTTGCACAGCCGGGCTTGGGCACATCCGTGATGTCACGTGTCTCCTTTGTCCTAGGCGGCGTTGTGTTGCGCACCTCACAGGTGAAGTGCATGCCGTGTGGCGATGCAAACCTCCCCTGAGGTCCCATCTCTGAGCGTTGCGCTTGATTGGTCAAGCAGGAGGTGTGGACGAAGGTGAAGAGCAAGGTGGACAAGACGACGAATACCCTGTGGTTCATGCTGCATGTGCTCGTGTACAAAAGGTGCGATAGCGCGCCACTTTTGATTGTGGACTTGGGGCGGGCTCGTAGTACCCTTGCCTTGCCAAGCTGGCGGTTGGTGGCGGCAGCTGAAGAGATGGCACTTGTCGCACCACTTGCGCGCGCAGTTGGTTAGTTGTGGAGTCTGTTGACAATGGATATTGCTGCAAGGGTCCAAGGTATGTGGTAGAGACTGTGAGGCGCGTGGTGCGGAAACCAGCTTGTGGAGCAGCTTCAGAGGCATCTAGATCACTGGATCGAGCTTTAGCGTCCTGGACTGTTGGATCGAGCTTTAGTGTCCTGGACTGTTGGATCGAGCGCAAGTGCTCTTTCAAAGGTTCTGAATCAAGACAGGCACGCCACACGCTAAGAGGACCCCTGTCTGACCAATCCGGCTGCCCCACCCGCAGAAGTTAGGCCCAAGCAAAGCCACGTGCGCCTGCCTGTTTCTTTGATGTTGATGGCTGATGAGCGGCGGAGGGACGTTTGGCAGGGACGCGGCTGTGGTGCTGCAAGAGATGGAGGTGAGGAAGATGAAGAAGGAGCAGGAGGAGGCAGTGCGGCTTACGCAGCGTACCACTGTCACCTTGGCGCGTGCTGAGCTGGACTCGCTCTTCGTCCAGGTGTGCTATGTCCTGCTAACGCTGACGTGGGCGCTGGTAATCTGGTTCCAGCTGGTGTACGCCATCCAGCTGCGATCGCTGGAGGGCCCGGCCGCCGAGCAGCTGGTGATCAAGGGGTGGGTGCTCGCGCTGATCCTGGACAACCTCGGGGTGGCGGTGTTCAAGAGCATTCTCATGAAGTCCGCCATCCGCCACGGCATGCTCTTCCTGCAAGGCCGCGCCA
Source organism: Cymbomonas tetramitiformis (assembly GCA_001247695.2). NCBI lineage: Eukaryota > Viridiplantae > Chlorophyta > Pyramimonadophyceae > Pyramimonadales > Pyramimonadaceae > Cymbomonas > Cymbomonas tetramitiformis. The sequence continues at coordinate 4,429 of LGRX02017957.1, forward strand.
AAGGGGAGCTCGGCATCACCGGATGGTATGAGAACTATGTCACCAGGTATTTTGCCACCCGACCTGCGCACACCTTGGCCATCATGCTCAGTACGCCTGGCTGGATAGCACGGCTGCCTGCCAGGAGGGTTCTCGGGATGCTGACCGCAAGACGGGCATCAGCCTTTGTCCAGACAACAAGTACTTGTCCTCTGTTACACCCTGCTGTAGCCGGAAAGAGATGGGCAGAGACGGTGTAGCACGGATGCCGAAGGCTGGTCACAGCACGTGTCCAAGCAGAATATCCGGTTGCACCCGTTCCATGCTGCACCTGTCGCTGGCAGAGATTCCTGCAACACATCCTCTACCCTCAGTTGCGCCATCAGGCAGCTGGCTGTACCTCCCTCTTGCCATCTCTCGTGTATTGCATGGTGGTGCATTACATGGTGGTTCAGGACATTCTTGTCACCACGTGATTCCTGGTCAGCTCCGCACTGCGGGTCAAGGGATCAGTGTGCTCCCAAGCGCGCACGCTGGCACCGTGTCCCACAGTGTGCTTGCTGGGGGAGGAAGCCGGGCTGCAGGGACGCCGCATGTGTGTGATGTCAAATATGCTTGCTTGGGTGTTGACATCATGGGAGATTGGCTTCGCTTTCTCCAGGTATTTAACAACTCAGTATTCGGCAAACGGCGAAGAAATGGATGATGGTGTTTCGGCCACTAATGATGTGTTGTACGGAGTACCGGGCTTATTCTAAATGGTCGTGATTTGGAAAAGTTGAAAATGGTGAATATTGGTGTAGACTGGTAGGTGCGTTTAACTATAAGTATATAGCTCCCTATTTCGGATTGTGTCAGGGTGGCAAGTTGGCAATCCCACAGATGTTCAGCCAAGATGTGAAAAAGGACATGACATTATATGTAACTTGGTGGAAGCGGGCAAAATAAGAGGGACACATATGCGAAAGACACGCGTTTGTATTATTATGATTTTTTTGGTAGTTTTAACAGCATGTTCTGTGTTGCAGCTCATTGATCCAGCATCCGATGGCATCGGAGCCTGCAAAGCATGCAGGAGTGTTTTCTCTGCTCGAATGAGAGATGTTTTGTATATTCGCGATCCAAGCTTCCCTCAAAACTGTTCCATTTTTTGGCGACTCGGCATGTCGCCTCCACGTCATCAGAATAGAGAACAATATACGTAGACATCTGGAAGTGCAAACTGTATGTTTCAATGATGTTTGCTCTGAGCTCCCAAGCGCAAAGCTGTGCATTTGATGTATGTGTGTTCCGCCTGCTCTTTGGTCCACCGTGATATACAGGCGGCAGAGATGAACTGTGAGCCGGTTTGAATGACAGCTTAGCAAGGAACAATCCTTGCCATATGCAGCTATGCCATATAAATATGGTCATACAAAACCCTCCCGACTAGTAGGGCACTAATGGCCACTGTCGCAAACAAACGGTGGGCCGAAGGCGCAAGAAGATGGTGACTGTGACAGAAGAGAGAGAGAGAGAGAGTGGTGGCGAAACGAGAAAGCGAATCATATAGGACCTGTGGTGCAAGAGGCATGATTGGCTGAGCGCGAAAGGTATATTGATAAGATAGACAGGAATAGAATGCGTAATAAACCTGTAACGACCGGTATTTTCCTGAGCAACTTAAAATCAGTTAATCATTGATTGCGAAAACACTCACGCGTCTAACGGCGCATGGCCTCCAGTAAAGCTGTGGTAGTCGGGTTGTTCGTGCGGTGCTCTGCCCCACACGACGCGGATAGTTTGCCTTAAATATGTGGCCATCCGTGCGTTAGGGAATCTTGCCCCCATCGCTATAGGCACTGGCCTCCGTGACCTCGTGTTCCATGGACTCCTATAGTAGCTGCTCCGCGAGTTCTCGGTCCTTGTCCTCGCGGACTTTTTTCAGCCATTATAGCCGCCGTTCTGCTGAAGGGCTTCCCCGTGAGCTGCCAAGGGCGGCGTGCCGCCGCTGGTCGCTTCATTGCTGCTTCATCTTTCAGGAACTTTCCCGATTCCGTGTTTATTCGGTAGGTTACAGAGGGCTATGCCTTTTCTTGAACAGCGAAATATATCTGATGGGCCTGCAGTCGTCAGGGAAATTGAGATTCACAGCAGGCACGCTTACGGTACCTGTCGCGTACCTGTTGCCGAATCTTCATTTATTTGGAGAATGTCAGTACAAAAATCGCTTGAATCAGTTTCCTAACTGCCGCTGCTTTCCGCGGCCTGTACTGGGTTGGCACGCTCAGCCTGCTCATCGGAAAATTTCGTCATGTTAAACATGCGTTATATAACATATGCATTTGCATTGTAAACCGTCGCCGCCCAGTTGTGATAATACCACGATTCACGCGGTGAATGTACACTTGCATAGACTAAACCGCACAACGACTCGCTAAGCCCCAAGCATACCACCCGTTGCCGTGCCTGCACATTGTGCACGTACACCGAATGTTATCATACCGCCAGCCCTTACGTAGTCGCGGTGTTTAAATCAATGTTTAAATCCTTAGTTAATATATTATATTAACTAGGATATTATATATGTATGTTATATAAGAAAACATCCCCTACGAGGACAGACATGTCCGGCAGGACTTGCCGATCGTTTGGTGGCGCTACACCTGGAGAATTCGGAAATACATGTTTTTTGACCTTATTGAACCGGAACGTTATCCCGACCAGACCCCAATAGGGAACGAATGGGTCACCCCAAGGACACTGGTCATTCCAGTCGACGTCACTTGGGCGCTTATTATTCCGCGGCATCAACGAGAAGAGGCAATCGACCTATATTGCGTGCGATGCAATTGCCTTGACCAATAAAGCTCTGCCATTTAAGTTCTCCGATAGAGCGTTAACATTGCCGTCAACGTTACCTCGCTATCGAGGGAATTGAAACCTACAAGTGCTGCGGTTTCTACAAGTGCCGCAAATAATTATGGATTGAAGATATAGATTCCAATGTATTAGCAATATAATAGCCTTAGCACTGTGAAATGATTGAAAGCTCTTGCCTAGAAGACATCATAGACAAATATTTGGTGTATATTGATTAAATTTGTATGATGATATAGATTTGTGTATCATATGCTAGTATCCATCTCAGTTGCAACTTGTTTTACGGGAATTGAAGCACCTGAATACGCACATTCATAAACGTGTACCGTGCATGCTGGCCTAAATTGCACATGGATGTACCCATATTTGCATACTTGTACATTGCATACCGATATGTGAACAAAAATATAATAAAAAGTCTACCGGGGCTCGCTAACTACCAAAGCATCACGCATAAATCATAAATCATGTAATAATATGCTGCGAAACGTTCCGGGTCGACTTGCGTGGCGCCTACGTGTCGCTTACGTGTCGCTTACGTGTCACATTCACTATGACGTGGCAACCATTTTTAGACACCTGAAAATGCCAAAAATGCGGTTTTTAGTGCACGCCAGAATGTCAAAAATACCAGATTGTTTGTTAACGGGCCGGGCGTGCAACGTGGCGGCGAGTTGCAACCGGTAGATCTGGCGGGTGGGTAAGGCGTAGAGCGCATACGGGTTGGCCTTTGCGGCTGACCGGGGGCATATGGTTCCCGGGAGGCTTGCGTCGGTCTTTAAAAAAAAAACCCCCTGTTGCTCCTGTACTTTTTGTGTGCATCGGCATAATGGGCAAACTTGTGTAGCTCGTACTGGAATATCCTAGTTCGCCAGATATCAGAAACTCCCGAACTGTGTGGATAAACTCTAATCAGAAATAAACCCTAAGCTAGATATACCCGGAACGGTCTCGGAGTCGGAACGGTCTCGGACCTAGCTACCTGTGACACCTTGGCGTGTCACAGCACGAACAGTCATCAGTCACCAGTCCAGTGTTGGCTACCTAGGAATCTGTCATAGGGGCCTGCACCGGGACTCCCGGTCAGCGCAGGGCTGCCTATACAGATTTCAGCACACTGTAACAAACGCCGGCTTCCCATGGTACCGTGCCGGGTTTGTCCAGCTGGTGACAGGCGTGACAGATATGACAAGTATGACAGGCCTCGCGTAAGATGACTGCTCGAGAAGTGTAGACCTGCCAGAGAAGATATGGTCATTATCGGGTGACCAAGAAGTGATACTGTAAGATGATATGACAGTTACTACTTTGCCACTGACGTGTCAGTCAGAATGTGGTAAACGGTAACATTGTTAAAGCTGGCATGGAATAATGATTTTCCATTGGCTAGATGAAGATTTCAGGGCGGAAGCCTGTTACAGTTTTGGGAGATGTGACAGAGAATTGAGATATAAGTAACCTCTGACCACAGGTCAAGGCTAGTGGACTCATTATTGTTTTGCCTTCGCAAGTGCTAGGTGGCTGTTCGCGTGCCAGTGCTAGACCGCTAAAACAGTTCTGCTCACAGTTTTGTACAATAATTCGTACTTTTATTGGTTATTATACCGATCTTTTGATGAATATATTTTACTGCTGTTTTTATTCTTTTACAAAAACAATAAGGTCCTGCGCGGAGCGGCTTTTTATTTCAGTGCTAATTCGGAAGTAGAGACCCTCTGGCGAGAATTTAACAGCAGTTTGTGACAGCGGATTCGGAAGTCAGGCGACTCCAGGGGCACCCAAGGTGCACTGGCGGACCCTTCTTCTTTTCTGTACTTGGTGGTACTTGCACGAAAAAAGGCTACCAGTGGCGGCGGCAGCGGATCAGCACTGAATTTACTGCTTAATGAGCGGCCTTTTATTATCCTGCAATATGCCCAGCTTTACCACCTTGTTCTACAGTGAATCCAGGGGCACCCAAGGTGCACTGGCCTAACTGTAGACAGGTTTGCTTCACTGATTATAAGCTAATCAGCACGGCATCAGCTTGGGCGGCGGCAGCGACAGAGCAGATCAGCGGTGAATGACCACCTTAATGAGCAGTTATTTTCCTGCGGTCCCTCTAGTTGACCACCTTCACTAGAACAAGGTATTCGCTTAAGTTTTCTTAAGTTTGCTTAACTTTTCTTAAGTTTTCTTATCTTTTCTTAAGTCCATGAAAATTATACCGCGTGTCATGTTTTATACAATTCGGTCATCAGCTGGCCTTCAGAATGCCCGTGGACATCGATGTAACAACGAGCGAGGACGCGAGCGAGTACGTCAGAGCAAAAGATAAGAAAAGTCGAGTGAAAACCGTGTCCTGCTGAATGCATGGTGGGCGGCGGGGGACTCGATTAATTATACACAAGAAAGTTAAGCCAAAACCGTGTCCTGCTGGTGACTGAAGAGAGTATAATTTGGGTGGCGGGGGACTCAAAGTAATTATACACATGAAAATGTCCGCCTGGAGGTTTATTTGACCCATCACGCACGCACTACATACAGTCATACTAGTACGTACGTACAGCAGGTCGTGCGTCACACTAGGTGAGGTAGTTGCTTGAAGGACGGACAATCGATTTGAAACAAGTAGGGCGCGCCGTAGAACTTATTATTCAAATCTTGTTACAAGACTCTGTCTTGAAAATTTTACTGGCGTTATTTTGTTGTAGAGAGAATGCAGCCCGTTCCCGCCGCCCCTTTGAATACATTCCCCCTTGCGCCCGGCACGGGGGGCCTCCAGACGGCAGTGGTACAGCCAGGACCAGCGGTGCGTTGACCTTGATGTTCTTCTTATTTTGTGGAATGCGTTGGCAGTGGGTGGGGATGCATTTGCTGGGACACAGTTGTTTGGGAGGGGACGGCTGCGATGTGGGGACAGCTCCCTGGATGGACACGCGCCCGAACCGTGGGGCTTTTTTGGTTATGGTGCGCCTGCAGGTGTATGCTTTCCGGACTCGGTAATTAGGGAGGGGACGGCTGCGATGTGGGGACAGCTCCCTGGACACGCGCCCGAACCGTGGGGGTTTTTTTAGTGTATGCTTAGTATGTGCGGTTTTGGGCAATGAGTTTTTTCAGTGTTGTATTACACAAGCGGCAGACCTTTTCTTTTCCAGTGGCTCGAGTGGGCAGCATTTCATGTGGTAATTAGGGAGGTGACGGCTGCGATGTGGGGACAGCTCCCTGGACACGCGCCCGAACCGTGGGGGTTTTTTGGGGTCTTTGTGTGGTATGTTACGCATGCAGTTTCGGTAGGCATGCGCTGTTTTTGCTTGCTATGCACGGGTACGTACGGAGGTGACGGCTGCGATGTGGGGACAGCTCCCTGGACACGCGCCCGAACCGTGGGGGTTTTGTGGGGGTCTTTGTGTGGTATGTTACGCATGCAGTTTCGGTAGGCATGCGCTGTTTTTTGCTTGCTATGCGCGGGTACGTACAGAGGTGACGGCTGCGATGTGGGGACAGCTCCCTGGACACGCGCCCGAACCGTGGGGGTTTTTTTTGGGGTCTATGTGTGGTATGTTACGCATGCAGTTTCGGTAGGCATGCGCTGTTTTTTGCTTGCTATGCACGGGTACGTACGGAGGTGACGGCTGCGATGTGGGGACAGCTCCCTGGACACGCGCCCGAACCGTGGGGTTTTTTTGGGGGTCTTTGTGTGGTATGTTACGCATGCAGTTTCGGTAGGCATGCGCTGTTTTTTGCTTGCTATGCGCGGGTACGTACAGAGGTGACGGCTGCGATGTGGGGACAGCTCCCTGGACACGCGCCCGAACCGTGGGGGTTTTTTGGGGGTCTTTGTGTGGTATGTTACGCATGCAGTTTCCGTAGGCATGCGCTGTTTTTTGCTTGCTATGCACGGGTACGTACGGAGGTGACGGCTGCGATGTGGGGACAGCTCCCTGGACACGCGCCCGAACCGTGGGGGTTTTTTTTGGGGTCTATGTGTGGTATGTTACGCATGCAGTTTCGGTAGGCATGCGCTGTTTTTTGCTTGCTATGCACGGGTACGTACGGAGGTGACGGCTGCGATGTGGGGACAGCTCCCTGGACACGCGCCCGAACCGTGGGGTTTTTTTGGGGGTCTTTGTGTGGTATGTTACGCATGCAGTTTCCGTAGGCATGCGCTGTTTTTTGCTTGCTATGCACGGCAAATACGGAGGTGACGGCCGCGATGTGGGGACATCTTCCTGGACACTCGGCCGAACATTGGATTTTCTTGTTGGCACTGGAGCCCATGCTCTTTTTGTTAGGCGTGCGCTCTTTTTTTTTGAAGACGACGTGAAGGGAGGAACCGTCTCCTTGCTTCACCACTGGCAGGGCGGAGCTCCCGTAGTTGGAGCCGCGGAGCACGTTGCGTCTGGAGAAGAGGTCGCGGTGGTGCATCCTGCGGTGAGTATTAATCTTCTTCATTTTTTTGTGCGGTTGCCAATAG
>LGRX02017958.1:0-12006 GCA_001247695.2 Cymbomonas tetramitiformis
GAAGGTCGAGGCAAGGGACGTGGGGGGAGAACAACTGGCCCCGACAGTCAAGCTGCAGTTGCTGAAGCAGGTGCAGGGAAAGGTCGAGGCAAAGGACGTGGGGGGAGATCAACTGGCCCCGACAGTCAAGCTGCAGTTGGGAGAGGTGCCGGCATGCGCGCTAATGCTGCCGCTGGCATTAAGCTTGTATACCCATCGTCCCCTCCTTCCTCCCCTGTCCAAGACAATGTCAAGACTCGCAAAGTTGGGCAGGCGGAAGCAGGTGATCCTAAACGACCACGAGGTTCTCCCCCTACGACAGCGTCTCCCACCTTTTCCCCTCCTCAACGGAAGGCCAGGACACGTTCTGCCAACAATGGCCGCTGTCTATTTCAGGAATCGCCCGAGAAGAGTGAGTCGGACTCGTATGACGACATGCCTTTACTTCAGCGAGCAGCAAGGCCCGTAACTGCTCCAGCAGTTTCTGTGAAGTCGGACTCATCAGACGAGGACGACATGCCGTTGGCGCAACGTGCTGTGGCTCGTTTCCTCCCGGCAGACTACACCTTCGAAATGATAACTGCTGTTCCAAAAACGTTTGCTGTCACCGCTGCAGGTGAAAACAACCCCGCCGACGAGTGCTGGTTTACGGTTCCACTGGCACGTGGGAAGGTTTCGCTTCCCATGCACTATGTTGAGGTCTTGGACTTGGATTCGGAGAAACGTTTGGTACACTGGCAGTTCTGGATTCCACGCGCTGCGAACCTTATGCCGGGCTCCAAGCGCAAGCTGCGCACTTTCAAGAACACGGACTTGCTGTTTACCGCAGACGCTTTCAGGCGCGGAGGAGTTCGGCACAGGGCGTGGCATCCCTTCAACCCTGCGGAAATGCTGACTTGCTGGGATGAGCGCATCTGTCCGCCCGAGGGCGGTATGCCTTCAGGTCCTGAAAAGGAAGAGCTTTTAAAGACTATTGCCGACAACCTGTTCTCTGAGTAGAATCTGTTTTACAAGTTTGTTTACCCTGAACATGGCGTCCTTCTTTTTACAGATCTTCCTACCGTGTGTATACTGTTTCAATCCCAGCTCGCTAGAGCGGTTTCTTTGTATGATATAAGGAAATACAAACTCGAAACGGTGACAACGCGCCGTGTAACTCTTGAGTATGTTGCTTAACTTCACATGGACAATTCCAGCGCTCAGGGGTTTCAGGGTTTGAGGGGTAAAATGACCAAAACGGTCACCAAAATTATGCATCCAACTATTCCTGTGTGCAACTTGCGATTGTGGACTTGTAACCAAGTTCAAACCCGTCAAAATAACGTAACCACTGTGCTTTAAACTCCTGCAATATAGTTTACCACCCAATTTCCAGGGTTATTTCCCATACGACTGGCCCCGTAATGATATTTCCCCATCTTAGGGTGGTCGAAATTGAAAAATCCGTTGTTTTCCAAGGAGTTCTTATTGTTATGCATCAAGCATATGTAAAGTATATTGGAAATTCATACTTGAAAAAGTTTTGGGGATTTTTCGTCGAGAATCGTATTTTTGGTGATTTTTCTGAGTTCGCGTGGCAGAAAAACACACTAAATCGTCGAAAAAACATCAAATTTCTCAAAATTTGCATTCGACAATGTTATTTTTTGTTTAAGTGCATCAAATGTGTGTAAATTCCACAAAAAAAAATGACCCCAAAAAAATGAGACTGGAATGAGACTGGGGCCAGTCTCATTCCGGCGATTCCATCGTTATCTGTAGCATGCAACCAGGCATCTGTGGCATGCAACCAGGCACACGCAGCATGCAACCAGGCATCTGCATCATGCAACCACTCGTCGGCAGCATGCAACCAGATCTCTGTAGCATGCAACCCCGCTGCTCGTACCTCCCGGTACAACTCCTCCCCCCTCAAGAGCGGCCTATCTCCCGATGCCGCTCCCGGTGTCTTCAGGTATCAAGCTCCCCGAATTGAAGATGGTGGAAGAGATGACGCAGTAACGGAGCTGGTACGGGGTACACGGCGTGAGCATCTCGCGCCCCTGGTTGCTGTGAAGACGATGGTCCAAGCTGGGCAGTCTCAGGGTGCCCTCCGGTGGCCCATTTACATGCGCAAGGTGTCCGCGAGGTACACTCCAGCAATGGCGTTGGTGCGAGGTGAGCTGGTCCAGATACATGTCGGCTTACGATATCGCTCTCCATAATTGCAGTAGGTGCAAAAAAGAGGCTGTGGCAGTTTACGAACCACTGACCGCAACCGCAGTGCATTCGGGTATCTTCCCTCAGGGTTTTCAAGAAACCAGTGCTTGGGCTTCAAGTACTCGATAGCATCCAGGGTGCATTTCACACTCTTGTCTGCTCCTTCCAGATCAGGAGGACCTCCCGTAGTGCGCGCCTGACTGTACTGGGTGCATGGAGGGCTGGCCCAGATGACATCAAAGAATCCCGGTGGATACTGAGTGGGGTCCCAGTCCTCCATTGATGCGAGATGGTTGGGTTGCCAGCGTGGGTCGTTGTCGAGCGTAACCACCGAGGCAGACGGGAAGCACTTGGCAAACTCCCTTTCCACCGATCCAGTTCCGCTGAACAACACCAAGATTCTCACTGGCCGGGTCTTCCGCTCTTCAAGGTCGGTGATCACCACTAGCTCTCCATTCCCCAAGGTTTCCACTCGTTCCCACGGCAGACAGAAGTCTTCCGGTGGAGAATCCACTTCCGGAACGTCACATGGGTGTTCCATTAGCTGGGATAAGGTGACGCCAAGGTGGGCGGGCTGTCGCTGTTGACGTTGCCGTCGGTCATGCTCAGTAGACTTCAGCATGTCCGCCTGCAAGCCTAATCGTCGTGCCTCGAACTCCTTGAGCTGCTGATTTTCCCCGCCTCTGTCCATCTTGTCTCTGGAGCGCCACTGGTCGTGAGCTGCCGAGTAGCCCGTCCAGCGCACCTTCCATTCCTCCACAGATTTACCCTTGACCATGCGTACACGATACGCCAGGATTTTGTCCACGTGTGTCCACTACCCGGTCTTGGGTACATCACGATGTACCCAAGCCACTCTTTGTTCCGCACGCCATGGCGAGCTCGAAACATTTCAAGTGTCCATATGGCCGATATAGGTTGTCAATAACACACCAATCTTGGGTATGAACCATATGTTTGGCGGTATTCATGTTATAGACATGGGTTTTGGGGGGCGGTTGCCTAGGTGATTTTCCAGAAAATACGAAATTCTCAAGTTCTAAATTCTTGGGTACATCGCTTGGGTACATCGATTTGTATGCATGGTTATGCACATGAAAATTGCATATTTGGTCGATGTTTCATTAGGGCATTAACATAGACCCTTCAAAGCACTTATTTTATCATGGGTCGGTCCCATACCTCACAAGTTATCATACTTCATCATCAAGACTTCTCATCATAAAACAGTGTCAGATTTTAGATTTCGCCTAAAAGAATGCGCGCGGACATGTGTGATGACTCCCACCCATCGATCTATTGAACGAAGGCATATTTACATGTGCAATGCATGTTATCGCAAATACGATTGCCAAAGAATGAGCTGACAAATATTTTTGGTCATAATAATCAATATCACAGGTCACCTTCAACCGCTCGCGTCGACTCGTCCCCATACCCGATAAGGTACCTCGTGCCGTGCGGCAAGTAAGCAGTTAAGCTTGGGGATCTAGGGTACGCCGAACATGACGAGAATGAATTAATTAAGATATTGTGGTGTAACAAACCTTAAAAAGTATTCCACTTTGTGAAGAATCCCCCCCCTAAGATATGCGAGACTGTGAAAAAGGCGAGTCGCAACAAACCGTGGTAAAAAAACAATTAGAAAAATGTTTTTGGGAGCCAAGTTGCGATTTGCATGGGTTTGAATGCACCTGACATGATATATATCCTACCAGGATGCTTGTGACGGCATATTCCCGTGTTCATGATGATGTTGGCTAGCTATATTGATGATTCGTAACGACAAACCGTTAAATTTATGCCCCCATACCGTCGATTTAGCTTGGGTACATCCCTATGTACCCAGACCCTCTTGGGTACATCCCCATGTACCACCGGGTAGTGGACACGTGAGCTTCCGCTTGCCCATCTACCATTACCGGGTCAGGTACGGGCAGTTGTGCTCGAGATGCAAACTCATCCTTGCCGGAGATGTACGGCTTCAGGCGGTGCTGCGCAAACACGTCGTGAATGCGCCAGTGCGGCGGTAGGGCCAACCGATATGCCACCGGTGCCCCGCGGTCCGCCTCTGCCAGCTCCGCCTGCAAATCGCTGTAGAAGCACTCCACCACGGTTACAGGTCCATGCCAGCGCTTACCGAGCTTTCGGCACAGCGCACGGTCCATCACCTTTTCCGTCAGATGACGAGCTTCGATCCACACCAGATCCCCCACCGCGTACTTATGCTGCTTGTGGCGCCGGTCGAACTGCTCCCGCTGGCGCTGCTGAGCCAACTCAAGGCGGCCACGCGCGTCTCGCAACTGCGACGAAAACTTCGCAGCCATCTCATGGGCGGTACCCACCCCCCCTTTCCGTCGCGCAGAGCCAGGGAGAGTTGCAGCTTCCAGGAAAAGGTCTAATTGAGACATCGGGGACACCCCGTAGCATAGCTCAAAGGGCGTGAACCCGGTGACATCACTGCGCGAGTCGTTGATAGCGAACTCCACGTTCGTCATGTAGAGGTCCCAGTCATCAGGATTGGCACCCACGAACGAGCGCAACATGTCCTCCACCACCCGGTTGGTGTGCTCCGCCTGTCCGTCCGAACGAGGGTTGTACGGAGTGGTAGAAGTCACCCGTACCCCCATAAGTCTCATTAGCTCACGCCAGAACGAGTCTTGGAACCTGGGGTCACGGTCGCATACAATCTTCATGGGGGCTCCATGCTGCCTCCAGACAACGTCGAAGTAGATGCGGGCCACCGTTTGCGCAGAGCTGTTCCCAAAGTTCATGGGCATAAGGTGCACCATCTTGCTCAGCTTGCACGTGAAGGTGACAAAGGCGTCGTTTCCTTGGGCGGTGAGCGGCAGCCCTGTAACGAAGTCCACGCTCACATCCTGCCAGTTGCGTTGGGGAATAGCGTGCGGATTCAATAATCCATCGGGGTAGGATGCCCGGGGACGAACCGCCTGACATGTAGGGCATGAGGCCACCCATCCTGCCACATCCTCGGAGGCATTCTTCCACCAGAACCTGCGGAGAACTCTCTCCAGTGTCTTCTCCCGGCCAGTGTGGCCTGCAGCGGTGGAGTCGTGGGCATCCTTGAAGACCACTTCTCGCAAAGGGGAGTCCTCGCCGAGAACCAACTGGTACCGTCCTGCGGCTACACGCCATAGCACGTCCCCAACGATACGGAAATCCCTCGTGGCATGGTGCGGGGCCGCAAGGATCTCATCCCGCAGCTGCCGAAGAGGGCCGGCACGTGCATACTCATCGTGCAAGGACTCCAGGAATGTAACGTCCGTGGGGAGGCCCGTAGCATCGCGGGTCTCAGCAGCCTTACCCTGTCGCACTATAGGAGGCGCCACTCGGGGATGCCGTACTCTCGGTAACAGCTGTCGGGTAGGGGGAGCATGTACCACTAGCACGGGCCACGGAAGGTCGTGAAGTACACCGTCAGGAGTCTCGAACAGCTGTGTGGGCACTCCTCGTTCGTCATGGGTAGGTATCACTTCCACCAGCCTCACACCAGCCATTCTGAAGAGCCGCCTCCATTGAGGCATGCGGGCCTGGATGTCCGGTAGAAGGAACACTGCCGAGGTATGTGCGGGGTCTTGCCGCCATTCGTCCACATACTTACGCAACACCGCCTCGATGGAGATATGACTGCTGGAGTATGGGGGGTTGCACCAGACGTGCTTTCCCCGCCACTGTTGTTGCAGACAATCAGTCCAGTAGGCGTCCACTTGGCGGTTCCGTCCACCCAGGTCACAACACGCGTCGACGTCGAAGCTGCCGAACTGTCGTTGGAGGCGCTCAAAGACCTCCTTGCGCACCTTCCAGTCTTGCCGATCGGCTGGGGGCTTGGCGGTTCGACTAGACGGCCGAGCTGGCTGCTTAGGCCTTCGGGAATTCGTAGCAGGCCGTGTCGAGGTTTTCGGCGTGACGGAAGGAGTCGTCGTGGCAATGGGTTGTCGCAGCCGAGCACTACGACGCAATACCGGGGTGGTTCCCGGGGTGCTCGTTTCCTGCCGGCGCTTTCCAGATTCGGACAAATCAGCGAAGTAGTCGGTGGGAGCTCGCAGCATTAGTTGTGCTTCAGGCTGCATGCTGCATGTTGCATGCTCAGCTGGGCAGGTTGCATGCGAAGCTGAGCTGGCTGCATGCGAAGCTGAGCTGGTTGCATGCGAGGCTGAGCTGGTTGCATGCTCAGGCGAGCTGATTGCGTGCTCAGACAAGCGTGTTGCATGCTCAGCGGGGCAGGTTGCATGCGAAGCTGAGCTGGTTGCATGCGAAGCTGAGCTGGCTGCATGCGAAGCTGAGCTGGTTGCATGCGAAGCTGAGCTGGCTGCATGCGAAGCTGAGCTGGTTGCATACTCAGCAAGGCGTGCTGCATGCTCAGGCGAGCTGGTTGCATGCTCAGGCAAGCGTGTTGCATGCAAAGCTGAGCTGGTTGCATGCGAAGCTGAGCTGGTTGCATGCGAAGCTGAGCTGGTTGCATGCGAAGCTGAGCTGGTTGCATGCGAAGCTGAGCTGGTTGCATGCGAAGCTGAGCTGGTTGCATGCAAAGCTGAGCTGGTTGCATGCTCAGCAAGGCATGCTGCATGCTCAGACGAGCTGGTTGCATGCTCAGGCAAGCGTGTTGCATGCTCAGCTGGGCAGGTTGCATGCGGAGCTGAGCTGGTTGCATGCGAAGCTGAGCTGGTTGCATGCGAAGCTGAGCTGGTTGCATGCTCCGCAAGGCATGCTGCATGCTCAGGCGAGCTGGTTGCATGCTCAGGCAAGCGTGTTGCATGCTCAGCTGGGCAGGTTGCATGCAAAGCTGAGCTGGTTGCATGCTCAGCTGGGCATGCTGCATGCCAGGGTGCGCTGCCAGCCTGGAGCAGGCTTACCAGGGCTCGCTCCGCCACCTGAAGCGTCTCCACGCCATCCATCCATGACTCCATGGTGGCCACCCATCCTGGTACAGGGGGTGGCGGGTGGTCTTCAAAGATCTCCTCGACATCCAGCACGGAGAGCGGGTCCTTAGGGAGGTCCGTCTCCTTGTCTACAACACCGGCCTCCTTGAGCCCATCCCGCGGGTCCTTGGTCACGTAGTCAGGTCGGCGGGATAGCGCATCGGGGACCAGAAGGAGGGCTCCCTTGACGTACTCCATTCGTGGGACACCGACCTCCACCAGGTCCATGTACCACCGTGCCTGCCGTCGGCTAAGCTCTCGTCCCGGGGACATTAGCCACTCCAGGGGGCGATGGTCACCTTGTAACCGGAAGTCGGAGGAGAACAAGTAGTGCCTCCAGGTGACGGTGGTGCAATGGTGCAACGCACAGAGCTCCCTTTCGCCGGTGTGGTAATTCTGCTCCGCTGCAGAAAACTGCCGACTGTCGTAGGCGATCACCCTCATACCGTCTCCCGAAAAGAAAAAGAAAAAATGTGACTCTCCCTACTGGAAGCGTGATATTTGAAGGTGCACAGCTGTTACGCCTGCCCCTAGTCACATGCACAATCAAGGCGGCTTCTTGCTGTTTTTTAGAGCCTTCTCCTTCTCCGACCTGCTGTGTGAAATCAACATCTTGGCAGCCCATTCAACCGCGATGCTACTGATTTTCTTGAGGAGGGCTTCCGCTTCCTTCTTGTTGAAGCCTAGGTGTTGCGTGAGAGCCCTTGCGTTGTGTTCATATACCGACCCCGTGGTTCCGAAAACCATCGGGTGAAAGAACACTTTATATCCTTTGGATCTGAGTAGTTCCATAAGGGGCTCATACTTGTTGAGTTTATCGTGAAGGGACACATACCAGCGAGTGTCCCACGTGAAGGCCACCTCTATGAGGTGGATTTCTCCCACATCCTCCCTGTGGGTGTTTTCCGGCCTGCCTGGGGGGGCGTCCCTGACGTCCTCTGCACCCTTGATCATGACAATATCCACAAAGTGTGGTATGTCGTCTGGGGGGTCCTTCGCCCCCGGGTGGTCCCTTCCGTCCCTACGGCACTGACCCCTTTTGAGTACGAAGTCCGGTATCGGGCGGGTACATTTGTTAGTCCCGTCGAGCCCAGCGTGGTGCGCGATCCAGATCGGACTGGCGCCCGTTCGTCCCTTCCTGATCGCTTCGTAAAGGGTCCTTGCCACTTCGTTGTGCCTGGCTGTGGCCATGTTCATGCTGGTCTCGTCTTTGCATCCAGCCAGCCTGTGTGCCGGAGTGTCCCTCCTCCCGCAGAGGGCGCAGTCCGGGACCGGATATTTGTTCGGCCATATGAGGTGCTTCCTGGCGGTCGTCATGAGGACCCCAAACCGGCACCTTAGAATCAGGGACCTGAGCGTCGGTGGAGTAACCTTCCAGAAGTGATTGGATATTCCTGGTATCGACTTGTCCTGGAGAATTTCCCGCGGGGGCTCCTCCAATCTTCTTCCCATGTGTGTCTCGACTGCGGCAGCGTCTGCGTGGCTTGTGGCGGCCCTGTCTCCGTTTCTCCGGTGCATGGCCTCCCGGTCCCTGTTCCTCTTTCTTTTTCTCTCTGGGGCCGCCTCCTGGTAGGCGTCTATCGCTTGTTGTGGAACGTCCGTCAGGTTCTGGAGTTCCGACTCTCCCAGGTCCATCTCCATCATCGAGCGGCACAGACCGTCAATTGGGTCCTCACGTTCTGCCTCCTCGATCGCTTGCATCATCTCTCTGTCTGGCGAGTTCATGGCCCCCCTCTCGCCCATGTCCAGAGGCGGCCCCCGCGTCTCATCGAATTCCCAGAGTAGGTCCCACTCGTCCTGAGTGGCCACTTGATCCCGCGGGTGTACCTGTTCCTGGTCGCCCGGCTCCCGTCGCTCCGGCGGGTCGTCCTGGCTCCGGGGAGCGTGCTGGAGTTCCTCCAGGAGCATCGGCTCCTGGAGATTCTCCCCTGGTGTCCCCATTTCCACGTTCTGTCGGCCCCGGTCGGGGCCTTGGGCTGGCCCTGGGGCGCCGGTCGTGGGGTTCTTTGTCATAGAGCCCTCTGCTGAGATAGCTCCCTCCCGATTTCCCCTGCCGGGTGTTCCCCATTCTTCCCACGGGCTGCTCGGGGGCTGTAGCCATTTTCTCACTGACTTGTGCTGTGTCGCTTTTAGTGCAATTCTTTCTGCCACATACCTTTCCACCGCCCCCTCCCCTTGCAGGGGCCTCATCGATTCACCATCCCGGGCATTGGCCACGAGCGTGTACATGGTCCTGTTGTCCCATGGGTCAATTTGGGTGGTGCCCTCCTGGTTCTCTGCTGCCTGTTTGGCCGCCTCATCTGCCTTGTCGTTGCCCTTCACCCCCGTGTGGCTTTTGACCTTCCTGAGTGAGACCTTCGTTCCCTGGCTGTTATGCTGTTCTACCAGGGAGAGTATATCCTCAAGCAAATCCCTGTGTCTGTGGCCCTCCATCGTGTGGGGTCTGGATAACATGTTGAGTATTTGGTACATACTGCAGAGGCTGTCCGTGCAGATTGCTATCTCGCCCGGTGTTGTGCATTCTCTGGCCCTGAGTGCCGCGTGGATCGCCAGGAGTTCCGCCCTGTTGATGGTGAGGTGTCCACCCGTCGACCACGTGCCCCTCCAAGTTCTGGGATTTTCATCCCCTCTGGGGTCCCAGTAGGCCGCTCCCACTCTATGTAACCCCCCTTCTTCCTCTGGGTCCAGTCGCGATCCATCCGTATAGAGGAACGAGGTTGCATCCCAGGCTTTGTTGATTTCCCCTAAGGTTCTGGAACGTCCGGTTTTGCGCTTAATGGGACACGTGGGGAACCTCTCCCTTACTTCCGTGTGTCCCCTGTCCCTGTCTTGTCTGCTGAAGAGCATGGGAGTGCGCTCCATTGCTTTTAGCCATCTGGCCCTCGAGTCCTCTTTGATCTTGTCCAAAGGCCATGCCGTGTTCGCCGCATGGTACTCCGTGATCGTGACCTCGGCGAGTCCCCTGTCGCGCCATGTTTGTCTCATGGCCCTCGCCGCCTCCGGGGTGCGGTCTTCCTTGGGGACCTCACCCCCTTCGTTCCCCCATCCCTGTCTGCGCGACATGCTCGGTATTTCCCATTTTCTCATCGGGTGAGGGTCGAAGATCATGTCGTGTTGACTAGTGCTCTCCATCGCGTTTTTGACCGCCGCCATGTCTGACACTGCGTCCGAGGTGTGGACCCTCGGGTTGGCCGGCCTGAGGTTCCGAATCGTGTGGTACTTACGGACCGTGCAGTACGTGCTGCGCTGCAGGGCCTTCCCGACTAGTTCCGCCGCCCCTTCTGGGTCCGGGCAGAATTTTTGCCATCCCTCTGCGTTGGCAACAACTAGGATCCTAACTCCCCAGTTGCTGTAGTCCTTCTTCGTGACGCCTGATACTGTGGTGCCTCCCCAGTGGTCTGGGGGAAGGAACGTAAAGCTTTTTCTTGGGATCACCCCAAATTCATGTATCCTAGTATCTCCATACCTCCTGCAGTATGCCTTGGCTGGCGTTCTCGTCCAGGCCGGGTAAATTCCTACCCCCAGTACCGGGGTTTTCGCCATGGTGGACATCAGGGCCTCCTTAAGCGCTTTGTCCAGGTCTGCCGCTGTGTACTCCGGATTGAACTCGAAGGCGCCCAGCTCTCCCCATTGGGTGTCCCATGCAGACCCTTTGGATCCGAAAATCTTGTCCCTGTCGAACTTGGAGCAGTATGTCGCCGTGTGGCTGTGTACGTTGAGCGGCGACGCGAATATCTCCGCTTGGATCCCGAAGGCCTCCTGGAGCGCTTGCATAATTTCTGGAGGGAGCGTCCAGTGATTTTGCAGTGCAGTTTTCTTGACTTCCTCCTCCTCCTCGCAGGAATATCTTTTGAGCAGGAGGACTACTTCTGTGGCGAATCCGTGGACTGTGCCCAGTTGTGGCTCCCGCTCCTCGAAGGACCGCCGTCGCTCTTCCCCCGCCCTTGTATGGGTCTGATCTGCGCTGTCCGTGCCCGCCGCGGCCACATATCTGTCGTAGAGCCTATCGAGTACCTCTTCTTTGAGGGCGCCTACCATCTTGCCACGCTCGTCGTGCGCGAACACGTGGTGCCCGCCTGTCTCTGTCGTGAGCGTGCACTTGCCCGAGGGTGCTGCGTCCCAGTCTGGGTTAAAGGGTTCAGTGTCTATGTTGAGCTCGGTGACCCCCGGCCAGTAGTGGGCATGCCTCGTGGGAGCTCCTGACAGCGGTTCTCTTTCTGTGGGTCTCCGAGTCTGCTGTGCTTCCCGCTCCTTGTTGCGGAACGTGTCGGTCTCTCGTTCGGCCCGGCTCGGGTTCATTCCCGCAATTCCTCCTGTCAGCAGTGTGTCCTCTTCGACCCATGCCTCCCCTTGTGGGCGAACCGGCCCAAGCAGGTATTCCCTGCTTCCCCAGTGCGTCCTAACCGCTAGGATCGTGGTGCTCTCGGACGCCTCAACGGCCTGGGGTTCCTCCTCCGTTTCTTCGAGCACTTCCGGATCATTGGCAACCGTCGGGCCAGCGCCTACCGAGAGCTCCATGGTGTCGATCCTCCACCACATGTTCCTGTTCCGGCAGTCATTAACAGGGGGGTGCGTTGCCCATGCGACCTGTTCACTGCTTACGAGGTGCGTGGTCATCAGCCTAACCGCGTCTCTCGGGAATCCGATTTTGGCCGCATGCTGGAACAACTCCCCAGTCCTGACATCTCCTTTGGACAATTGAGCGAGGACCCATGTCCTCAGCATCATGATCTGCGCCGCGGTCCCCTTCCATTTCGTGCCTCTGCCGTCTTCCAGGCTAACCTTTGTGACCCGGTGGGGGCTTGTTTCCCTCTGGGGCGTCTGCGCAGGCGGATTCGGCCTGGGTCTGATCTCCTCGCTCTCCACTGTGGCCTGGGGGCTTTGTATG
>LGRX02017961.1:0-13577 GCA_001247695.2 Cymbomonas tetramitiformis
GGCCATTAGGGTTCGCACACCACCATACCTCGAGAATGTGAGTGTACACCTCCTCGATCCCCACCTTCGCCAACTCAGTGCCAAGGCGAAGGGGGGCGGGTAATTACCTCACGGTAAAATTCCGGATCCAGTGCCGCCAGAAGCTGCCTCTTGGCGGCCTTCTCGTCCAAAGAGCCGGCTCCACTAGCCGCAATCGCCTTAAGACACTCATCAAATTGCGCCACTAAGGGTTCTGGGTCGGCAGAGGACCCGAAAGAAATCCCTAAGAGCTCCTCATGGTGGCGGAGCGGCCGATGCCCAGGAGGCAGAAGCCTCTTGGTGACCTCAAGGAGGGCTCTCTTACCGTCGCGCGGGGAAATTCTCGCCGAAGCGTCGACCCACCTTCGAGCTGGAGAGTGGGGTGCCGTCAAAGAAACCAACGCACGAAGTAAAATGTCGTTGAAGATCGGGTGAACCTCCTTAGTGACGTCCACGCACGAGGTCAAAAATGTCCTCGTTGGCGCTGTCCTTGGTGACAGATGAAGTCTCCAACGCAGTAACCAAGGAGTCCCATAGAAGTTGTCGATGTGGTTCACTTCCGGAAAATGACGAAGCTTTGTTACCCAGGGTGTCCTTGGCAACACGCTTCACAACCTCATCGTCCCAAGATGACTGTAAAACGGCATTACCACGGAGATATGATATTGGGCCACAAAAGTCGGCCGCCGTCCGGCCGTCCACTGTGGACGGCCCAAATAGTGGACGGCCGGACCAAATAGTGGACGGCCGGACGGACCAAACATTCTTAACATTCTAAGATTTCGCAAATTAGGGCTCCCATACTTAAGCCCATACTTAAGGAGTGTAACGCGTCGGCCCGCGTCGACGCCTGCGTTTTCCCATACTTAAGAAAATTTAAATTTTTTCTTCATACTTAAGGAATATACACCGACTCCCCCCTCCCCCCCTAACCAGCGACTCAGGGGGTATAACCCAGTCGTATGCGAGTATCAAACGTGCGTCAGAGAGACGAACCCGAACGACAGAGCTTGACAATCGTATACGATTGTCAAACGTGAGGCCTGCCTGCAGTCGATGCCGACGCATTGATATGGATCTTACCCGGTAGTACAGTATGCAGTTAGGAGATGTCGACAAGGTTGATCAGGCCCAGTCAAAAACAAATTCCAACGCAGACATCCGAAGGATAAGCCGAAAGTCCCAACCGAAGATCTCACCGTAACGTTGCGCAAGCCGCACGCTCTAGATTTTCCAATTCAACACTTCGCGAGGCCCCAACGCCCCGCCAAGCGGAAAAGCTTAGCCAATCATGGCAAAGTCAGCAGTGATAAAAGCGGGGTGATACCCCATAACCTGTGAGATATATTGTGCCGACAATATATCGGGTGTTCACTGAGTAGTTCTCGTACAAGTGTAAACTGATTATAAGATAAACCAATATAAGGCGGTCTGTGACCTAGGTATCTGTCACCTAGTACTGTACGAGTACTGGTACAGCTAACGGGAGTCAGAGCAAGTTGTGACCTACGGGTCACTGAATCCAGCACATACCCTACCAAATGGGGACGGGTCCATGTGATTCGAAAATCACATGGACCCCACATGGACCTCACGTGGACCCACGTGGACTTGGAATGGACCTCACATGCCCCAAATGGTCAGACATTTCTCCCTAGGGGTCCATGTGGGGTCCATTGAAGGTCCATGTGGGGTCCATGCGGTTTTCAGTCACATGGACCTCACATGGACCATCCCAACGGGTCCATGTGGGGTCCATGTGATACCCCTCAGTGTGTACGTAGCATGTGGACCCCACATGGACCGGTAAGGACCACATGGGTCCGATGGTCAGACATTCCTACGGGTCCATGCGACGCATGGACCCCGCATGGATCCCGCATGGACCCATAGGCATAATCGCATGGACTTCACGGGGACCACTCGGTTATCATCACATGGACCCCACATGGACCGGTAAGGACCACATGGGTCCGATGGTCAGACATTCCTACGGGTCCATAAGACGCATGGACCTCGCATGGACCCGTAGGGATAGCATCACATGGACCCAGCATGGACCCCGCCCGTTTGGGCGCTCGCACGATTGGCCCATATGATTACTCAGCAGGTCCATGTGGTGTTTAAGCGGGTCCAAGCGACAATTTAGTAGGTCCGTGCGAGTATTAAGCGGGTCCGTGTGATTCTGCAGCGGGTGGGTATTAAGCGGGTCCATGCGATTTCCGTGTGCTTATCTTGCGGGTCCATGACTTTTCCGCGGGTCCATGCGTTTAATTAGCGGGTCCATGCGACTATTATGTGGGTCCATTATTGCTGAATGTGATTTATGTCGCGCCGATAATTCTATGCACAATTCCGCTGATCGCTGACGATGTATTGAAGCGAAAGCTGTCGTGTATGTGCAGATATTCGACGGTATGTATGCGAACTCAGTCGCGCTGTATACAAATCAATATACGTATATGTGTCAAGTCTGCTGCACTTGAGTTCTCGTTCTTCGCCTGAGCGGAAGCAATACCACTGTCACGGTTCGCTATGCGAACAGTATGTGTGACGCTGTTGTTATTGAACGGTAACAACTAAACGCAATATTCTGGTGGGTGTATGAGTGCAGCAGTCTGTTGACCAGAAGTGCTTGCTTGAGCCCAATGCTCCTCATATACTTCCAGTGCCCTCACGCATCTCATGCGTTACCACCATCGGGTTGTGAACCCGAGAGCACTGGGTGAACTTCCCGCATCGGCTGGTCGATATAGTCTTTGATGCTCGCATGTTGTTCAGTGCATACTAGAAGCGAAGACGCGTCTTATCAGGACCGCCCTTCGGTACTTCAAGAACTTGTCTTGCTTCGCCATCTCGAGGCCATATACTTGGCCTCTCGATGACAGATGTCACTCACCTTAGATGGATGACAGACATGATGATTGTACATGTCATAGTCGACCGTACTGACAATACTCGACGAATGTATGTCATGATGCCATATGACATGGCATGACATGGCATGACATGTATGACAGGTATGCCACATATGTCATCGGTCATATCCCTGACACACCGGGAAAAGACAAAAACCTCATAGAAATAGCGCACACAGACGATGAAAAATGGGGACCCAAACTCCTGGAAAAATACACTAAGTACGGACCGCCACTGTCACGGGGAGCCCAATCTTGCCCCCCCCCCCACTGTAAGGGGGGAGCCTGTCACCCCTCAGCCCGAGATGTCACCAGTGTCCGTTGTCACAGTTATCGGTGTGCTATAAAACACTCACCTAAGTATTTTATATCATCTTAGTATCCGAGAGCACCTGCCCCTGCGAGACAGTTCTGCTTCCACGCATTCGGCATATATATATCCACATATATATTTCTCACTTCTTGTCAGGTTATCGGCCACCACTTGTGGGTGTTCGTTGATTACTTTTGATCCTTGGAGGGCAACCGAAACTCCTCGAAATCCCGACCGCCGCAACCGACGGCAGCTGTTTCGTCCTCACGACAGCAACTACATCCCGACCCCGGCCACCGTTGAAGATCGCGGCCGCGACCAAATTTTATCACCAAACCGTAGGCAATTTGGGCTACAGTTGTGCCCTATTGTTTTTACGCATTTTCCAACATTCCCGATTACGTGCTTCCAGCTATGGTTTCAAACCGCCGAAGCCCTCGACCTGTGGTGGAGTCCATCCGCTCCGCGCGTGCCGCCGCGGTTGCATCTGGCACCCCTGCAGGTTCCGCACTCCCTGGCTCTGCGGCCCCTTCTCCTCAGAGGGGTTCTCGCACACCGGGACAAGATCCCGATCCGGTGGTGCGCATGTCCGCGCTCATCAGCAAACCGACGTTCATCTCGTTGGCTGCCACCTCCGCCGATTTTAATCGAGACGCCTCGGTCTGGGAGTCCACCCCAGTCCGAGCATCACAACAGTACGAGTACTCCGAGAGGTTGGACTACGCCTTCACCTACGGTGAAGAGCTCGTGAAGGTCCTCCGCTCCCATGGCTTCAAGCCGCAGAAGGGCTACACGTTCGACGGCCCTGACTCCGAGACCGACTTCGCCGTCCTTCTTGGTAATCTCCGCCACGCGTGCTGTCCCCCATCTCCCACTACGAGTACTGTACGACAAGCTCTTCGACCTCGAGCACGAGTACCTCGAGTACCACTGGTCCCTGAACGAGCTCATTTTCATCATCCTCAAGGGCGTCCTCAACGGCACGGCTCTGGCTCTCTACTAGGAGTCCGCTCGAGTCCACCCACGCGATGGACGTTGCGCTTTACAACGCCTTCGCTATCACGTCGAGGCCTCCACAGACCCCGACACTTTCCGCTTCTGGACGAAGCTGCGGGACACCAAGATTGACGAGACCGCCGACCCCGCCCCGCAGCTCACGGTTCTCCGCGTCCTGGGCGACAAACATCAACGCCTTCATCCCGGCTACGACGACGCTGGGCGTGTACAAGACCTCCAGCACGTCCTCAGCCGGTCGGCGGCGAGCTCCCCGCACGTGTCCCCACTTTATCTGGTGGTGCTACGTGAGCTCGCCGCTGGCCACAGGTTTACATTCTCCACCCTCGCCCTCCGCATTACCACGGTGTGGCAGACCGAGGGGCACCTCTCTCGCCTTACCACTCCTCCATCTTCGGGCGCTGGTGGTGGCAAGGCGCGGGCGGACGGAGCCGGTGGTGCCACGTTCAATTCCGTGCGCACACGCGGCGGCATCGTCAAGCCCGTTGGTGATTGGAAACCGGCCCAAAACCCCCGCGTCCCCTACTTGGCGTGGGAAGGGGTCGGCTACCCTTGTGTATCATGCCTCCGCCTTTGGGGCGTCACGGATGGCCACCTCGCCACGGAGGGGGTGTGCCCTTACTCGTGCACCGCGTCATTTGCGCCTTCCAGGGCGCCACCTGATGCTCCGACGGCTCCGAAGCGCCCCACGGTCGCTGCCTGGGCTCAGCCCGCCGGTGGTGTGCCTCCTGCCGCGACCCCCGGTCCCCGGCGAGCCGTGGCTCACCTTCACTGCAGCATGCGGCTGTGGACGGCGATGGCGACGATGATCCGGCCGCTTTCCCTTTCCACCCTTTGCTCGATCGTGACGGGCCGGGGCCCATGCCCGACACCTCCGTGGACGACGGTGACGCCGATTGGCCGGCTCTCCGCTCTGTTCCGTGGATCCCGCCGTTCCAGGGTGCATCAACATCCCGGTCGGCGGCGAAGCAAGATTAGTTTCAACAGCACAACTCAGCAAGGACCCTTCTCCATGCCTGCACGGTTTGTGATGATCCTCGAGGGGACTGAGTTCTTTAGATTGACTTAGAAGCAGACTTTTGGACACCTTGAGATGGCGCATGCCGGATTGCTCGAGCCAGTTTGGCTCCTAGACCCTGCAGTGCTCCTGCCTCTTTGCCTGGTGACACCTCAACCCTGCGGGGTGAGGTGGTGTCACAGGGAGCCCAATCTTCAGGGTAGATATCTTCCGCGGAGGTGACTCGGCCCGCACTGGAAATTTACTTCGGCCACATTTCGGCCCGTCTCGGCCCGAAGCCAAAATTGCCCGCCGCAGGCGCAAAATTTTAATTTTAAGTATGACAATTTGTCAAAAATCGATACAATTTTGGAAATTTATCGATTTTCCCCTCAATGCGACTCGGCCCATCCGCAACTTTTCCTTCGGCCCGCCTTCGGCCCGGGCCTCCGTGACACGGCCCCGGGCCGGCCAATCCCAGGAAGATATCTTCCCTGCCAATCTTGCCCCCCCCACTGTAAGGGGGGAGCCTGTCTGGGCCTCCTGTCTGTCACCCCTCAGCCCGAGATGTCACCAGTGTCCGTTGTCACAGTTATCGGTGTGCTATAAAACACTCACCTAAGTATTTTATATCATCTTAGTATCCGAGAGCACCTGCCCCTGCGAGACTGTTCCGCTCCTCAGCGCCCGACATATATATATATCCTTATATATATATTTCTTGCTTCTTGTCACACTGTTGCAACTGTTGCGCAGACACGGCTTCCCGCGTGCGAAGCTCCATGTCTTCGTGCTGGGCAGGACGGGTACAATGTACAAACACAACCAGAAGATACTTGAACAACTGGGACTTAACAAAAAAGAAGCCACCCAAGAACTACCGGGAGGATACATGACCTAACAGTTGATTACGCGCACAGCACCTACCAACTCTACAGCGAAAACTCAAACAAGAGAAAAAAGAGGAAGAAATGGACGGAAACCACCCAGTGTAAATTGTCCCAACAAGACCGCCACTTGTGGCGGTTCGGCCCAGAGTAGGGCCGGGGAAATTAATTTACTCATACGCCCGAAGGGCGTGGTTTTTTCTATTTTTTCTTTTTTCTTTCATTTAAGTCTAAATTATTAGTGTAACGCCCTTATTATGCAACACCCTATATATTTTTGGCAAGAATTCTCATAAAACTTAAAAGGTTCACCCTGTGACACGCGAGGAATTGCAAAACAACATCCCTAGCACGTCATAATGTCGCCTTGAACCAATACGGATATCGCCGTGTTATAAAAAAAAACCGGAGCTGCATATTGATAGTTATTCATCAAACAGGGTTGGTGTGGAATAAATCCGGGTTGCGCGAACCAAGTTGAAAGCATGTCGCAAAATTGAAGAACTTTTCGTACCTCGAACAGGACATATCGCTATGTACAACCTAGCGGCTGGGACATACTAATCCCACATTCTCTAATTCGGATCAACGGGAGGATGCTCGGTCCGGAAAGGTACAGCTCGGTGGGAGATGGTTGCGGGTGTTTACTCAAACTTGAGTTCCTGGAAAGTCATTGACTCCCTTGCAGCTGTAATATGGTACGACTATTTGCTGGGCGCAAATAAATATGGTTGCTGACTGCAAAAACATAACTCGATCTTTGTCAGCGTCCGTGGTGATCAGTGAAAACTTCTTGACTTTCAGGATCGGCCCCCCCTCAGTGCGACTTTCTGGCGATAAAGCGCCCTGCGCACCAACGCCGGCACTAGTTTCTGCTTCTTTGGTGCATCAGGTATCCCTTCTGACAATATTGCGTTGAATGCGGCCACCTGACAGGAAATTTAGGAATGCTTTTTCATCACCGAGCGCAACGAGCGCAGGGGAGCTGCCTGGCGAACCAGCTTTGGTGAACCGTCTCGGCCGACAACCGAATCCGCTTGCTCTAGTAGCTTCAGCCCCACAGTCGCAGGTGAAGACTTCAGGACGCCGCGCAGGCGCTGTTTACATAAAACGGATTCAGGACAGGGTACAGCTCAACTCAACCACAGTGCGGCTGCTATCTGGTACGCTGCCAACTTCTTCTCTGAAATTTTTCGTTCAAGCGGTCCTGGAGGCTTCGTTTTAAATCTTCTCCTTTTCCCTGCTGCTGTGCACATGCGTCGAATAAAATGTCAGTGTCCATTACTGCATCGACCAACCCAGATACTGCGACTGTCTTCGAACTTAAATCATCTGGCATCGCGTATCCGGGCCCTGTTCCTTCTCACGTGAAGGTCCTTCCCAGACCTCGGACCTCGTTTTGCACCAAGCATATTTTTCATCCCGGCTACTTGATACTGGTCACCAACGCCCCGCCTTATCTTCGATGTATGGGCAGTGATGAACTGCTGGCATTTTTCTGGTGCTTGCGCCCCCGGTGCAGGTATGTTGTCAGGCGTGACATCAAGGACCCTAGTCGCGCCACTTGAAAGGGTGCGCTCTCGACGCTGCTACTTACCTTCCATTGCCTCGACGAGCGTTTCTAGAACCACCGTCCCTGTGGAGTTGGTTTGTGCCGGCACCCCTGCCTGAGCCCCGATTGCAGCCTGTTGCTTCTACGTTTTCCTCAGCAAAAGTGGAACGAAGGAGGCTTCAGGCTTGTAGCTGGGTGCCCGGCAGATCAAGCTCGAGTACCAGATCAAGAGAGCAACATCGAAGTCAGTGCGAGCGCATGTCGTCAACATCTATCAGCGGGTGCGGTTGCAGCAAACACGAGGCCGGACTTCTCTGACCGTCACTCCCGGCGGATGATCCCCAGCCTCTCACACATTTTGAGCTACCGCGAGAAGCGCTTGAAATTTGCTCAACCCAGCACAGTGCCGGATTACCGGGAAAAGGACAGGGAGAGAAACATAGAGGGAAGGATTGCTGCTTGTTGAAAGACAGGGAGAAGCTGGCTAAAAGGACAGGGAGAGAAGGAACACAGAGGGAAGGAGTGCTACTTGCTGACAGACGGGGAGAAACCGGCTGAAGCACTTCGGGCGGAGGAGGCTATGTCGAGAGGCTCAGGGGTGTGAGTGAATGGTGCGGTTGCAGGAGGGGGTGAGGGGCTTCTGGAGGGGCAATTTCGTAAACCTGCTCAGAACTGCGCCATACAAGGTGCCATACTTGAGGCCTCTGCGACCGCATGAAATCGTCCTCGAGCACCTCTCCTCTATCTCGGACATAAGGCCTTCACAAACTGCTTGCTCACGGCTTAGAGCTGGGGCAAGAGCGATCTGCATTTTACTGACGGAGGACCGAGGAAACAAAGTTGACCGCCTAAGCGAAGGCGGTGAATTTTTTAACAGGCGATGAACTTCTACTCTTTCGACACGTACCGTGATATTCTCCTGCAGCGTTCGAATCGCGCCGAACTCACCAACAGCCAGCGTGCTATCGCCGGAGCGGGTGCCGGCATCACAGCCACCGTGTGCTTCTTTCCACTGGATGTGGCAAGAGCCCAAAAGACACGCTGCATCCCAGCTCCCCACTCCCGGCCTTTGACGTGGCAGGCTGCATCACCCTCCCCACTCCCCGCCTCCGTCGTGGCAGGCTGCATTACCCTCCCCACTCCCTGCCGACGTGGCAGGCTGCTTCACCCTCCCCACTCCCCGCCTCCGACGTGGCAGGCTACATCACCTCCTCCTTACTCCCCATCGACGTGGCTTGGGCCATCACCCTCCACCTCCTGCCGGCGTGGCGAGCTCAGCTGCCTCCCTGCCGACCTCCGACGTGGCAGGCTATCACTCCTCCCCACTCCCCGCCTCCGACGTGGCGGGCTGCATCATCCTGCCCTGCCGGCGGTGGCAGGCCTGGCCTACCCCTCCCCACTCCCACGCCACGGGCGTGGCAGGCTGCATCACCTCCACACTCCCGGCTGCCGGCGTGGCGGAGGCTGCATCACCTCCTCACTCCTGCCGGCGTGGCAGGCTCAGCCACTCCTCCCCACTCCCGCCTCCGACGTGGCAGGCTACATCCTCCTCCCCACTCCCCGCCTTTGACGTGGCAGGCTGCATCACCCTCCCCACTCCCGGCTGCCGGCGTGGCAGCTCACCTGCCTGCCGGCCTCCGGCGTGGCAGGCTATCCTCCTCCCCCGCCCCGCCTTTGACGTGGCAGGCTGCATCACCCTCCTCTGGCTGCCCGACGTGGCAGGCTGCATCCCGCCCTCCCACTCCCGGCCTCCGAGCGTGACAGGCTACATCCTCCTCCCCACTCCCGCTTTTGACGTGGCGAACGCATCACCCTCCCCCCTGCCGGCTGCCCGACGTGGCAGGCTGCATCACCCTCCCCCACTCCCGGCCTTTGACGTGACCAGGCTATCCACCCCCCACTCCCCGCCTTTGCCGTGGCCGCAGGCTGCATCAACTTCCGCATACCCGGCCTCGTAGGTGGCAGGCTGCATCCACTTCCCCGCTCCCGGTGGGACAGCCCTATGCTGCCAGCTTGCGCCGGATGGCTGATGCTTAGAAAGGTCTCCATCCATGCAGAGCTGTACGATGCTTTGAGGCCGTGCTAGCTGCTTGGGGCTGTACGATGCTTTGAAGCCGTGCTAGCTGCTTGGGGCTGTGCAGTGCTTTGAGACGTGCTAGCTGGGGCTATTTTTTGTGCTTTGAGGCCGTGCTAGCTGGCAGGGCTGTACGATCTTTGAGGCCGTGCCAGCTGCTTGGAGCGGGTATGATGCTTTGAAGCCGTGCTGGCACAGCAGGGCTGTACGATCTTTGAGGCCGTGCTAGCTGCTTGGAGCCGTACGATCTTTGAGGCCGTGCTAGCTGCTTGGGGACTGTACGATGCTTTGAGGCCGTGCTAGCTGCTTGGAACCACGTGCGATGGCTGAGGCCGTGCTAGCTGCTTGGGCCTGGCCACGTCTTTGAGCCGTGCTAATGTTTGGAGCAGTCCAGTGCTTTGAGGCCGTGCTAGCTGCTTGGAGCTGTACGATGCTTTGAGGCCGTGCTAGCTGCTTGGATAAGGAGGGATCGAGGCTGTAGTAGGCTCTAGACTCGCATGTAGCCCCCTGAGCCTAGTACTCTTGGGGTGGGGATGGGGGGGCTTCATGGGTGCTGGGGACCAGATCCGTACTCGAATAATTGCGAACTCCAAAGGTATCCCGCCTGCTCCTTGTTGTGCTTGTGTCAGGTACTGAAATCAATATAAGGGGGGAGTAACCAAGGTTGGTGCAGAGTGAGGTTGTGAGGAAGGGAGGTGACAAAGAAGAAGCCGAGGATTGGGTGGAGCAAGGGGAGGGGTTGGAACCAGGGGAGTGGGCGAACTCAAGTTGCGTGCTGCCGGCAACTGCCCGGGTGTCCTGGGCCAGGTGTCAAAGCCGACATCAGCGCTGATGGTTGCTCCAAGTGTTAAAGAGAGGGGTTTTGTCGGTAGGAGCATGGGAAGGACGGGGTGTGCAAGCAGGAGAAAGGGGAGGACAAAATGTGTGGGTAGGAGCACTTGGAGCTCGGGGAGGACACGGTGTGTAGGTAGGAATGCCGGGGGAGGTCAAGGATGGGAGTTTGTGTTGCTTGGACTTTGATTAGGGGACGGGTGTTCAAGCAGCGCACAGCGTGGTGAGCATGTTCAGCATGATCGTAGCGAAGGAGGGGGCAGGCGCCCTGTACCGGGGCCTCTTCCCGGCGCTGGTGCTCCCACCTCCGTTCCCGCCTCCCCGCGGCCCTGCGTAATTTCATTCACATAACCCTCGATGCAATCCAATGCATATGCGAGTATCAAAAGCATTACATGACTCATAAGATACTCACTGAGGCTAGTGCACGGGTGCCGGGGCCGGGGTGACAGCTGAGTATGGCGCCGAATGGTGCGGTGTTCTATGGCACGTACGATTGGCTTAAAACAACGCATATGCGGCAAATGCGCCATCGCCACACTGAGCTTTCACACCTCTCGGTGCCTTTCTCTTCCTCCCTTTGCTCAATGCTCGATCGTTCCTTGGCCCCTTTTGGCCACCTGGAACGTTTGCGACTGACGGCCCCAACGCGGGGCACCGGCTCTTCCGGCGCTGCGAGGCCCCTTTCTATCCATGAACGCCGCATTCCGTATGCATGGCGCATGACGCACAAGAAGAGGGTGCCTGTCGCATGACGCACAAGAAGAGGGTGCCTGTCGCATGACGCACAAGAAGTTGCTGTCGCGCCAATGACCTTACCAAAGAAGGGTGCCTGTGGCATAGGCACATACAAGAGGTGCCTGGCATGGCCTTACAAGAAGAGGGTGCCTGTGCTTTGACGCACAAGAAGAGGGTTGCCTGTCGCATATTTTCAAGAAGAGGGTGCATGTCGCATGATGCTAAAAGAGGGTGCCTGTCGCATGATACACAAGAAGAGGGTTCATGTCCCCATGGCCTTTGTGGAGGGTGCATATCGCATGGCCTTTACAAGAAGAGGGTGCATGTCGCATGATACATAAGAAAGAGGGTGCATGTTGCATGTCGCACAAGAGGAGTGCATGTTGCATGGCGCACAAGAAGGGTGCATGTTGCATGACGCACAAGAAGAGGGTGCATGTCCCATGACGCACAAGAAGAGGGTGCATGTTGGCAGTGCACAAAGAAGGGTGCATGCCGCATATTGCACAAGAAGAGGTGCATGCCGCATGACGCACAAGAAGGAGGTGCATGTAGCATGCTACACAAGAGGGTGCCTGTCGCTGCATCACCAGAGATTGCATGTGCCGATGAGTGCGGGCCACAGTGTGACCACATCTGTGATGTCCTCCCATACGCCCCCTTTCAAGAGAACGTAGAGCAGAGATCGCAGCTCTGGAAGAAATGTGCAGTCATCTATTAGTTGAGAACTTTATGTGGCTCCAGGATGCTGAGCTGACGGAGTATATGGGGGTGGTACCGACGCTCATGCACGGGGCTCTGGCCGGAGCCGCAGCAGAGACCTCCACCTATGTGCGTTCGCCTGCTGGCCTTTCACGCGTCCGCGCTTTGCTTTGTCCGCTGTGGTGCATCCAGCCGCGGTGCACTGTTTCTATGTGAGTCGATTCCAGCCTCAGCGAGCGAGCCTGCGCCGTACCGCAGCATGCAGCTAGTTCATGAGAGGCGCGCGAGGCCATGCAGCTAGTTCATGAGAGGCGCGCGAGGCCATGCAGCTAGTTCATGAGAGGCGCGCGAGGCCATGCAGACTGTGCCAACTCTCATGCCGCCGCCGCGCTGCACTCGGGTGCTGGCTCAAAGTGAGTCACGTGGGCAAAGCGGGAGGGCATGAGCTATTTAGTTGGAAGAAGTTTTTTCTCCCAACAAGGTGCGCAAGCCTGTGCAAACCGGCGTGAGCCACACTAGCAGGAGCCGGAATGCGTTACAGGAAGATTATCGTAGAGCCTCATCTGATGCAAACTGGATGTCTGGGGCGGGCTGTTGTGTTGCAGCCGTTGGATACGATTAGGCGGAGGCTGCAGCTGCTGGTACTGCCACGTGGCCCACTCACATCAGGGATGCCTGTGGACGAGATCTGCCATGGCGCTCGTGTAGCATTCACCTGTTACATCCCACAGCCTCGTGGCATCCATCCATTGGCTCCCATGGTGGAAGCAGTGGAACTTGCCCAGTGCAGCACGGCCCCGTTGCCTGCAATAGAATGAATTCGGGGCAAAAGGCATCGTAACAATTCCGTTGAATCCGAGGCAAAGTTTGAGAACGCGAGAATGAACGGTCGCGGCGCGACACAACAAATCGAACGGACGTATTTCCGATAGACATTCCCTATCATGCGGCCCGTGCGAGTAAGCACAACAAGTCCCCCAGGCCGGGTAGATTCCGATGAGCGGACTTGTAATCCCACTCGGCATGGGGAGAGGCACGAGAGCCCTCCCAAGCCCATTCTGTACTGACTTGGTGGTAAGCCTTGGCAGTTTTGTGGTGCGCGTTGAGGTCCGCCATAGGGAGTTAGAATGACGCAGAGTCGGGGTTTTGGGGAGGAGAATCTGATAGAAAGGCTCGGATTCAAGGAAAACGATGATAGGACGCACTTTGGCCACTGGACAGGTGCCCGTGACTCCCTCTCCGATTCCAAAGCCCATTTGCGTTTCCCCATGTCACGCAATTCGCATGCTGAAATAGCTACGGGCTGTTGGAAGCCTGGGTCTGCTCCACGCTAGAGAGCACGCAACGGCCACGTAGTAGAAGACATCCGGAGGGGGGGCAAGGGCGTTGCAAGTGCAGAAAATCTTGAGGCGAGATGGTTTGCGAGGGTTGTATGCTGGCTTGGGCCCCGGCGTGATCCAGGTGCGCCCCACTGCCAGTGCCGTGCCTTCATCTAGGTGCGCCCAACTGCCAGTGCCGTGCCTTCATCTAGGT
>LGRX02017963.1:0-14041 GCA_001247695.2 Cymbomonas tetramitiformis
TACACCATACATACAATATATACCAAGTGTATGCAGCACAATACCATACAGCACAATACCATGCAGCAATATTATGCATCACAATACTATGCAGCACAATACCATACAACATAATACCACCATGTTATACTGTGACATATGTGCACACATGTATACATCCAACTTGATCACGTTAACAGTTGGCATACATAGGCATATATAAAAGTGCATTGTGGAAGTATTGCAAATTTGAAAAGTAAGGGCTTACTTTAAATCACCATATAGTTCTGTCGATCGACTTGGTGACTGTTTGTCCGCGCCTAACCGACCACAGGCTTGTACCCTGTGGAACCGGGGGTTGAATAAGCAATACAACCATGTTACACTGTATAGATGCACATCTCATATACATACCAGATGTTGCATTAAATATCACATAGCATACCTGCTGTGCAAGTTTAAACTATAAACGAACCCACTTGGTATAAGGTGCCGATCATGATCTTAAGACAGTAATTAGCTCAGTATTTCCTGACGTAGGATTTGGGATGGGATACTGTTCTACTGTTGATCAATGAAAGGAATACTCACCAGAGCCATGTGTGAAATATACCAATCAACTCGTCATTCACGATGAGATATGCAGGATTACAAACACTAACCAAATTGATATATATCATGTTAGCTACATGCTGTCCAGTGGTATACAGATCATCTTATATGATAAATCAATTTGATAGTGTACTAAATCAGCAAGTACCTATGTAATACATAGGTATAGTGTACTAAATCAGCAAGTACCTATACAATACATAAGTCACTGACATCATTATGTATGTTGACAATACACTGACTCACTAAGTGGATATGCTCAAGTATTATACCAACATATGATACATAGATACCATCCAACAAACACATGTGCGTGTTGGATGTCAAGCAATGGCGATACATATGGGACAGGATAAAACAACCTGCTGAAGGGCTGGATGGAGATATCTCCAGACCCGAAGGCAGTATACAGTGCTCAAATAAACAGTTGGTCACTGTTGAGCACTGTCCATGCATCCCACACAATCGCTGGAGCAACTTCATTATCTACGTATGCATCATGACAATTGAATCAGAAACCTGATCACAATTCAGTGCATACTTTGTACAGTAAATCAGAAATTCAACATGATATCTGACAAAGTAGATAGTAGAAATACTATGAGCAATTGCTCCAACTACTTAGTATCTGGGTGGCAACACCACCCAGAGAACTATCATAGATCCAAAGATATAAAGCAGATCTCCAGCAGACTCACTCGTGAGACTTTGCAATGCGATCGACTGCCAAAGACAGGCGACAGAACCAAGGAGCAATCTCGCCTGAAAAGGTCATCTACGGAGTTGATAGTCCTAAGTAAGTTAAAAACTATCTGACAGACATCAGTCAGTGACTACAAGTCACTGTTGATAAAAACACACATTATCACCACTTTTTGCATGGTCGTGGGTTTCAATCAGCAAAACCCCATGTGTTGACCATCACATATCTTCACGAAAATGCCATGAAAAATATCATGTGTAAAAGTGAGGTATGTTACATAAGTTATGTAAGATGCACATAACACACACACTGCTATATATATATGGCCAAAATCAGTGAAAATGGGTAAAATCCCATTGCGGGAGATTTCAAAATTGAAATTTGGACTCCATTTTTTCACGGAATATCATTTTATACCTATTAAGGTACCTGAAAATATTATGTGCACATTCATATCTCATGTAACACCCTAAAAATCTTGTGTGTAACACCTAGGGGTGTACATAGTGGCTGTGGCTGAATGCGCGAAAAACTCACACGCATGATTTCAAAATGAAAAATTGGGTTTGATTTTTTTCGCTGATCCAATTATTCAGCTATTGATAAATATGCCCAAAATATTACAGCACTTGTAACACCATGTAACACCCTGAAAATCACGTGTGTGTTATAGGGGTGTAACATACCTCCTAAATACCACGTGATAAACAGTGACATATTAAATGCAGTTTTGCTTTAATTCCTTCAGAAAATGTTCATACTGCTTAAATTTGATACGATTAAGTGTTACTGATACCATGTAACACCCTAATGTCACTGTATGTGATAAGGGTCGTTGTAACCCTATACACCCTAAAATGCCACTATATAATAGTAAAACACTCTGTGTTTGGCATTTTGGTCATGGTGAAATCAGCACATCCATGACCAACATATCGGGCAACAACCCAAAAACTGTAGGGCAACAATCCTAGAACTGTATGAGCTGCTTCCTTTAAGGACTGCATGCTACATAAATGAGGTAATAGGCACTTGACAACTGCCTGTGGAGTTCACACTTCCTTGAGGGGGGAAGAAGGTGGAACCATATATATACTTCACCTCATTATATCAATGTACAAAAATAATACATGTACAATATATATATATATATATCACACACACACATCCATTTTGAAGGTTTTGTTGGTGTGGTGTTTTATCTTAGATGGCAGAAGAACCAGCAGCTATTCCAGCTATAGATCAAGATCCGACTAACTGGTACTTTGATATTCTGGGTTATTATGATCATTACAGCAGATTCAAAATACCTTCATGGTTAAAGGGTTATGCTGACACTCAGACCCGGTATGATCAGATAGGATATTTCGATGCCATCAACAGAATGAAGACAGACACGAGTCGGTACAGAGATCCAGAGACTGAGCCTAAGGAACCAGAGGAGGATTACTCAGAGGATAATCCCCCGCCTGCATTTACAGATCCAGATGATGGTCAGGCCACCGCAGCATTAATTCCAGCCGCAATTGTCCCTAAGGTGAAAATGAATCCACCGAAGGAATACAAAGTCGGGCAGGATGCGGAGGTTTGGATAGAGACAGTAGACATATATTTTCAGTTTACATATCCAGGTGCACCAGATAAGGATCTCATCACAGTCTTCCTCACGTTCATTCAGAATAATGACAGACACTATTTTCAGGTCGTGGCCAAAACACCAGATGCCACGTATGAAAATGTCAAAAATACATTCCTCAGACAGTTCGGTAATCCACACAAAAGATCAGTTGCCAAAAAGCATCTCATGGCACTGCATCAGGGTAACCAGACTTTTGCAGATTGCCTACGCACATTCACATCACTGGCTGCTCTAGCATCAGTTGATTTGGATGATGTCTTGATCAAGGACAGATTCATCAGTGACATGGAATCAGACCTTCGGAAACAGTTTTCTCAGATTTCTGACAGAGGATGAAAGGAATAACCTGTCGTGGGCACAGACCACACAGATTCTGCTCGATTTGAATTATGTAGTTCATTCGAAGCAGGCAGAGACCCTTCACTATAGGGGACAGAAGGAACAGTCAGGAGGCCCAGTCAGGAAAGACAAGGACAAGGGCCGTGGCAATAAGCCATATGACAGATCCAATCAGAATCGAGGCAACCAGAATCAGAATGCCAACCAGAATTCCCAGAGGAATAAAGGAAAAGGCAAAGGAAAAGGCAAGGGAAAAGGAAAAGGAAAGGGATCAGCATCATCTCCTTCCCAGCCTTGTCAACGTTGTGGTCGTACCAATCACGTCACAAAGGATTGCTTTTCCACCAAGACACCAGAAGGGAAATCCATAAAAGGCAATCCTCCAGCTCAGAATCCATACAAAGGACCGCAGCAACAGAATAATCAGGGTGGCAAAAGTGAGTCCAACAAACTCCTAAAAACAGTCAACACCCTGGTTAAGGAGCTACAGAATCAGCAGAGCATCAATGCAACAATTGCAACTCCAGCTCCAGCTCCAGCATCAGCTCCAGCTCCAGCATCAGCTCCAGCTCCTCAGGGAAACTCTCCGGGTACTGCACAGGTACCAGTGATGAGGGCACCCCAAAGATAAATCAGCCTGAAAATGCCACTGAAGCAAGTGGCCGGGTTGAGAGTATCTCAGAAGAAGTCCTTTCCAGTCTGACATTACAGTTCCAGCAGATGGATACTCCCTCAGAACACATCGCACAGAAATGATGCGGTCACAGACAGCACAGCTGAAATCACAGAAGAAGCCGTTGTTGTACAAAGGGAAAGTATATGGACAGAGTACTCACATTTTGGTAGATCCAGGAGCTACATCGTCATTTATCGACAGACAGTTCGCTTCTCAGCTTGGTATATCACCAACAGACTCATCATCATTCTCAGTGGGATTGGCTGGAGGAAGCCAATTACACTGTACATCCTATCTTCCCAATGCTACATTCACGCTGGGTAAGTATAAGGATACAGAAGATTTCTATATCATTGACATGAAACCCTTCACAGTCATCCTAGGACAGGATTGGTTGGAAAGAAGGAACCCACACATTGACTTCCAGTCCAAGAATATGACGATCACCAGGAAACACTCATCAGGTTCCAGTGTTCGTACAGTTCTGTCCACAGAGTTGAACAGACTCCAGGTTCAGATGACCTTCCTGAAATGGAATTGGTCAGTGCCACCACTATGAGGAAGCACCTACGACGTATACGATCCAGTGGGTCAGCTGAAGAAGCCGTAGCTTATCTCTTTTTTCTCTCAGAGGTCGATGGTGAACTGCTCATGGCAGCAGCAGACTCGGACACCAATATGGAAGACCCAGAGGTCACAACAGCACGTGATCTAATCAGAGAAGACTTTTCAGATATTTTCCAGGAGGATCTTCCAGCTGGCCATAGGCCAGAACGGTTTGAAGGTGGATATCATCGCATCAACATTGAACCTGGGCATAAACCACCATCACAGCCAGTTCGTACTATTCCAGTGCCTATGATGGAGGAGCTCAAACGACAGATAATCAAATATGTCGAGCTGGGTATCCTTCGTCCGTCATCATCGCCATATGGATGTCCAATCATTTTCGCTCCTAAGCCAGGGGGGAAGTGGAGGATGTGCTGTCTGCTGTGATTATCGAGCCCTTAATAACATCACTATAAAGGACACGTATACATTGCCACCTCACGATACCCTTCTTGAACAGCTTAAGGGGGCACGATGGTTTAGCAGATTTGACTTCAATCAGTTCTTCCATCAGATTCCTATACATCCAGATGACATTCACAAAACAGCAATACGTACTAGATATGGTTCATACGAGTGGACAGTGATGCCCTTCGGGTTAACTAACGCTCCTGCGACCGCTCTACGTGTTGGAAATCGAGCATTCTTTGACTTCATCGATCAGTTCTTGGTCATTTTCATGGATGACACCATAGTGTGCAGTCCAGATTTTGACAGCCACGTGAAGCATGTTCGACAGTTCTTACAGCGCTGCAGAGATCATCAGTTCTACATCAGGCCTTCTAAGGTTGAGTTGTTCGTCAGATCCATGGATTTTATCGGACACCATATCTCAAAGGCAGGCCTTTCAATTATCGAAGACAGAATTCGTGCAGTCATGGCTATCCAGCCTCCAGTGTCATATGGTCCAACCGTTGGTAAACAGCCTCTACGCCGTATAGCTAAAGATGGCAAGTCATCTCTTCGGTCATTCTTGGGCATGGTCGGCCAGTTTAGGAGATTTATACCAAAGTTCTCCAAGATTGCCGAGCCGCTCAATCGTCTCCTTAAGGATAATGCAGAGTTTGTCTGGGAATCTGAGCAGCAGCAGGCATTTGATAATCTCAAAAGTGCCATCTGCCATGCTCCAGTACTACAGCTTCCAGATCAGAAACTGCCATCTATTATGGAGGTCGATGGATCAGGCACACACGTTGGTCAAGTAGTATTAGAGGATCAAGGAAAATGTATGAAGCCATGTGGCTATCACAGCGTCACTCTTTCCGATGTGTACACAGAGACGCTGGCCTAATCCTGAGATCGAGCTATTTGCCATTGTGGAGGGCTTCCGATTCTTTCGCCACATCTTGCTGGGAGCTCCAGAGACTATTGTTCGCTCAGATCATCAGCCACTGGTTTATTTCCAGTCCAAATCTACACTAAGAAGCCCCAAACAGGCGAGGTGGTTGGATGAGCTCTCCGAGTACAACTTTCGGATAGAGCACATTTCTGGCGAGAAGAATAAGGTTGCAGATGCACTTACCCGTATTTCTACACTCTTTGAACTCACTGATTGTCTGCAACATATAGACGTCGGCGAATCACATTCAACAGACATTCCGTCTACAGATTCTACATTCATTGCTCTTATTTCTGCATCATCAGCTCATCAGCTCCACGACATTATTATATCTCAGTATGATCGTGACACATTTGCACAGACTATATTATCTAAGCTGGCATCATCGACATCATCACAATCAGTCAGCAGCAATTTCGAGCTCATTCAGGGATTGATCTATCGCAAGACCATTTTTGGCAGACAGCTTTACATTCCACCTACTGCCAAAGTTCCTACAGATGACGGTGAGATCACACAGCTTCGCCACATTCTACTTCATGAGTGCCACTCAGCCACTATTTCTGGTCATGTAGGCAAGTATCGCATGCTTCATTTATTGCGTAGCCGATATTACTGGCCAGGAATGACGAAGGCAGCCATTCAGCACATTCGGGAGTGCCCCGTGTGTCAACGCCAGAAAACGAGGAGACACAAACCTTATGGTCAGTCACCTATACGATATTGTGTGCCTAAGACAAAATGGCTTGATGTATCTCTTGACTGGATTACTGACCTGCCTATCACCACTAATGGGCACGACAGTATTTTCGTGGTAATGTGCCAATTCTCTCATCGCTGTCATCGCATTCCCTTCAACATGACCTGGACTGCTCAGCATACTGCTTCAATATATATGCAGCATATCTTCAAGCTCCATGGTCTTCCGAGGAACATCATCTCAGATCGAGACCCCAGATTTACTTCTTCATTCTGGCAAACGCTGTGGAAATCTACTGGTACGAGATTGTCTATGACGTCTTCACACCATCCACAGTCAAATGCAAGCAATGAGAGAAGCCATGCCTTCATTGAGGACATCCTCAGGTATTTTCATTTTGTTTAATGCATGATTCACCATTCTCTGGTTTATAAACTGATTAGATAGTATTTTTCTCCTCAGGTGTTGTTGCAGCGATACTTCAGCCAATTCGTGGGAGGACAACAAGTTGCCTCTGGTGGAGTTTGCAATTAACAACACGGTTTCTGCTACGACTGGTTACACACCATTTTATCTCGACTCAATGGCGCAGCCACTTTCGCCTCATGATCTGGCAATCACTATTCCGCCAGAAGCTCCTGTTCCAATACAGAATGCTATTCGAGACCATTTTGACCAGTACTCGGCTGTACATACCAACGCGGTAGATAACATTTCCCGAGCAGCAGAAATCAACCGAGCCAGATTCAATAAGACTCACATGCCCCGACAATTTGCAGTAGGGCAGAAAGTTCTTCTACGGACTGAGTTTATTCAATGGACTGGTTTGACAGAGGCAGACAGACACTTTAAGCAGCCATACATTGGGCCGTTTATCATATCTAAAGTGCTCAGCCAGGGACGTGCTTATGAGTTAGATTTCGGGGATCTGGACATTCGTATCCACCCAGTTCAGCCTGTATCCAGAATAGAGCTGTGCAATGACTCAATCCAAGCACCTTTGCCTCTGCCACAGATAATCACCGAAGAAGGGCAACCACTTTTTGAGATATCACATATACTCTCAGATAAGATTGTAGCAAAGATCACTAGAGGTGTCAAGTACTATTTAGTGCGATATGCAGGCTACGGCCCTGAGCATGACACCTGGGTCAAAGCCGCAGAGCTGACCAATGCAGCAGACATGATAGCTGCCTATGAAGGCTAACATTATATTAAGCCTATTGCCTTACTTTTTGTAATATATACTAATACATGTCGATCATCTATATACCTTGCTCTTAATGTTTTGTCATTATGTTGCATAAGAAGCAGGAAATTGATCCTTCCTTGCTAAGGTGTAGTGAGCCTTGTACAAAATCATACCCTTGCACAGATACGCATACATGCGGGTACCATATCTGTGGATAAATAAAAACTGCTATGCTACCTTTGCCAGACCGTAATTTGTCATTCGGATCTTATGGCCAGTAATCCGAGATACCGGATACCGAGGTGGACGGAGTTGTGATCCTGAGTTATGCTGCTTGACACACATAACTACGTAAAACGAATTTCACATTAGTACGTTGTCGAATCCACTCTATGAAATGTTCGTCAAAGCGCGCGTACCGGACCGAAAAATAAAAAGGAGCACTGGGGCAGATCGGGTG
Organism: Cymbomonas tetramitiformis; assembly: GCA_001247695.2. Lineage (NCBI taxonomy): Eukaryota > Viridiplantae > Chlorophyta > Pyramimonadophyceae > Pyramimonadales > Pyramimonadaceae > Cymbomonas > Cymbomonas tetramitiformis. The sequence goes on from LGRX02017963.1 coordinate 8,249, forward strand.
AAGGATTTAAAGTGGACTCACAGAGACCCTCCAATATCTCGTTAAGCAGGGCCCACTCCGTTTGCATTAAAAACAAGCCGAAATTTCGAATATTCGGAAGGGGCTCTCCATAGTATTCCTGTAAACTTCGGGGGGGTAAGCTCTCTGAAGGGAGGAAGAGGTGGATGCATTATATAAAGCCGTAAAAACGTCACTCTGAAATGCGATACGAACGGCAGCGCTATATCTATCCGTAACGTAAACCTCGGAAGATACCTTGAAACGTCACTCTGAAATACGATACGCAATTCATGGGGGCTACATCCTAAGAACTGTAGGGCTAAATGCCTAAGGTGAGGGTTTAAAGTGGACTCAGTTCCCCCCGATATCCTAAAACACCTTGAGGGACGCCTCATCGGTGTAAGAAGACTGGTACCAGCTCAACAACAAAGACATCAAAGACATATACAACGGTATGCACCCTATATTGTGAGGTCACAACTCTTTTAAGAGGGGAGATCTGTCAGGGTTATGACCGATGACATATGTATCATACATGTCATACGTGTCATACATGTCATACCATGTCATACAGCGTCTTAGAGTTGTAATGAAACCTCACATTTGCACTCAGATGCTGCATCGGTCGGTAGATCGAATCCCCCGCCCGTCGCGTGACATCTGAGCCGCTCACGAGACCCGCCTTGCATGTTGTGAAGAGCACTTCTCACGTTCCGCCAGTGTAAAGAGCTGTTTCAGCGGTGTTAATTAATGAATAGATTAGGAACATCCGCAGCATGCTAGCATCAAAATATGTTGCACACAACATACTTTGGGCGCTAGGTAACTTGCCCGCTCAGATTTGGTCACTCGAAGCGGATCTTGGGGTCCTCGCTTCGAGTGGCGAGGAGCGGTAAACGCCATCCTCGAAACGCCATTCTCTTGGCGTTCTGACCAAGGGAGTGGCTGTAGCTACTTAGCACAACTAAGTGAACTTATGTAAAACGTTTAAAACGCGCAGATGCGCTTCATCCGCTCAACGAATCGCTGGCGGTATGAAGCACATCTTCCGCTCTATCTCCGCGGGATGTCGCTAGGCTGTCGAAGTACTAAACTTAATATATTGAACTCCTAAGGTGTTGTCCGTAATAAATATTGTTAATTATGCAAAGATCAACAAAACTGTCAGACAGAATCTTCTCGTTTTGAGATTATACCTAATGAGCGTTCCCTCAAGCAGCGCCACCGTCCCCCTAGCGGAAACCGGGAGGACGTTGGCGCGCTGTCCGGTCAAACCGCGGCAAGACCGGAGATTCTCTCTGACAGTTTTGCTGAACATGCCCTTCTGAGGGATACTGAAAGAGCGCGCCGCCGAATTTTGACAATTCGCCACGTAGGATACTTCGAAGCCGTCAAAGTTAGCGGAATACACTAAATCAGAATAAGCGGACAAATCAGGCTATGAAAACCAAAGAACTCGAATTCTGGGTTAAAGACGCCATATGACGTCTCTGGGCTTTTATACTTGATGTGAAAATGAATATGGACCTAAAACGCTGTATGTCATGTCATGTCATGTCATGTCATGTCATGTCATGTCATGTCATGTCATGTCATGTCATGTCATGTCATGTCATGTCATGTCATGTCATGTCATGTCATATGTTATAATGACATACAGTCGTCGAGTATTGTCAGTACGGTCGACTATGACATGTACAATCATAATATCTGTCATCCACTCACCATGAGTGACATCTGTCATCGAGATGCCGAGTACGGAATCTCGATGATGAAGCAAGACAAGTTCTTGAAGAACAAACTGTTCTGAAAGGACGCGTCTTTGCTTCAAGCATGAATTGAACACCATGCGGGTATCAACAGGCTAATTCGATCAGCCGATACTGTTAGTTCACCCAATATTATCGGGTTCACAACCCGATGGTGGTAACGCCTATGAGGTGTGAGGACATTGAGGTATATGAGAGAGCATTGAGCTCAAGCAGGGGATTCTGGATACCAGACTGCACTCATACCCACGAAATACTTGTTGCGAGTTGCTACTGTTCAATAGCAGCCGCATAGTCTGAAAGGTTGAATAACAACCTTGACATCTACGTGGCACTGTGGGGATTCAGTACTCTATACCGCACCAGAATCGCCATCAATAGCCTGAGTAGCTCAAACGGCAGAGCGCTCGCCCAGCATGCGAGAGGTCCGGGGATCGATTCCCGGCCTGGCTCACCTTTTCCGGGCTTCTGGTCTAGCGGTAAAGTTTCTGCTTCCCCATGAGGTTATGGGCCCACCACGCTTCCACTGCGTCTCCAGCGACGTCGCGTCTCCGGCGACCGCATCTCCAGCGAACCCCTGTTTGCATCTCCAGCAACGCCCCGCTGTTACCGTAGGATTACGGCTACGGTAATCATCTGGGCGTGCCGTATCACGCGGCCACTGTCGGCTTCATTAGCATCTCCAGCTGCGAGACCAACTACAATCTATCCGCGGTTGTGCCTCTCTGAACAACAGCACCCCTTCTGCACGAAAATTGGCTTACCGCACGGTATTTTTGACGTCACTAGCGTGTTCCCCGTCAAAATTTACCCTAATTTGACTTTTCCATCACTGGAAATTGTCGATTTTACGAAAAGTTGGGTTTTCGCTTGCGAACCCTACTATCTAATATTTCACAGAATTCTGCAGTCTGCGGTTGTCGGCCATGTCCAACGCGCACCAACGTGCGCGCATGACCGCTATTCGGGCTGCCCTAGAGTCTTGCTGGAATCTGTATAGGCAGCCCTGACCGGGAGTCCCGGTGCAGGCCCCTGTGACAGGCCCCTAGGACCAACACTGGACTGCTGACTGATCTATAGGTTCGTGCTGTGACACACAACACGCTATTCGATGAAATTGACATTAGGGTAGATAATTGACATTAGCTGTTTTTTGCGATATTTAGAAAATATATGTGCTGAAAATGTTAATGTTGAAAATAATTTTGCTCGCAGGCCTCCGCAACGGTAAAATTACAAGACACGTACGAAAATGTTTCCAAGACACGGTGAAGCATGCAATTTATTTTCTGTGCTGTAAATGGTAGCGAGCATGACATACAAAAGAAATGAGCAATTGCCATATCAGATTTCTCTAATAATCGTATTTACATTATGTACATCTATTTCGTGCGTCTTAGTCACCTGATTCTATTCACATTTCAACATCGCTACCGTCGTCTAGGTCTTTACACCTCTGGTCAGGTCTGGACCGGTCTGGACAGGTCGGCACTTCCTCATTTCCCTCGTTTTCGCTATTGTCTTCATCGCCTTCGGTTTCTTCCATTTGCCCGTTATCAATTCGTCTTTTCTTGGCTCTTTGCGCAAGCAGTGCCACTATACGTTGCCCATACTGTTCTTCTGGGATACAACCTTTTGCTTCGTTAGCTGCGATGTTCCACGCTAGCAATATCTCTGCACTTTTGAAGGGCTCAGTTGACGGCGTATCGGATGCGTTCTCCCAGAAGGCTCCCGCTTTCCCTGCCAACACCTTTCCGAGTCTTCGCTCCTTAGTGTCCGTGTATGTCTTCACTTTCAGGTACTTGTACTTCAACTCCTTCGCGTAGACAATCCGTGCATGCACTCGGACAAGCATCAGGGGGTCCGACCATTCTTTGCCGTTGAGCTTGACACGGAATTGGCATACATCGTTGGCCTTCACGCCCGTGATTTCTCCGAAGCAAACGGCGTAGCTGTTTACGGTCATCTGATCGAACGAAACCTCCCATACCGGGTTGGCCACGTACGCTTCAGCTTTTCTAGCAGCCCGATTCACCGCCTTACGTTTGCCCGTGTACACGGCAATCGGTGCACGTTCTACGCGTTCTTGAATTCGGGCTGGAATTTCTGCTGCTGCTGGCATCTGAGCTTCGGCGAGTCTGAGAGGAGCTTCCAGGGTATGCACCAAAGGGGCATTCAAACGTGCGTGCAATTCGCTCGGCAAAACGAACGGGACATTGGGCTCCTCGAAAATGCCCTCCTCGGTCAGCTTTCGTTGCTTCCTCAACAGCTCCGCCCACCACGCCTCGTGGGTAGGTGTAAACGTCGTACTCAAATAAATGGTCCGCATCCCGTCCACCAGATCCTCGAGCTTCGTAAGCCCTTCTTCGGAGAAGGCTTTCGGTTTGACAAAATCAGGCAGGTTCTCGGGCATAGAGTTCAACACCTTGAGGCCCTCCTCTGGTAGCCACTTCTTGTCGGTGGAATACATCTTGTATTGCACGACCACTTCGCCGGCCTCGTTCTTGAACGCTTTGAAGGTCTGCTGCGTGGAGATGCCACAGACGTTCTCGTAGCGACCACCGAACCAGGTCTTCAAATCGTGCACTTTCGCCACCGCGGTCGTGAAGATGCCATCCGAGAAACACTCCTTTGCGATTTCCATCATTTCGTCAAGGGTCATCGCAAGCTTGCGTTTTAAGCGCACAGAGAAACGCGAGAACATCTGGTCGATGTTCTCGTGGGTGTGGCCGACGATTAGGAAGTTCACCTTCACCTTCTTGAACGCGCCAGACATAACCAACCAAGAGATATACGCCAAAAGCATAATGCTCTTGTTGGTGCCCACGTTGTCAAGCTGGACGTATAACACTTCCGGCATCGGGTACGGTTCCTCGCCATCCCCTTTACGACGGTGCTCTTGAATTCGAGTGACGTCACGATGCAGCACGTTCAGCAGGAAGTTGGCGTCGTCACCGTAATTCGCGTAGTTGAAGTCCATAAACCGCCCAACGTTTTCGATGATGCTACCCATATTGTGCACGTCCAAGAAGTCCTTTCGGTCCAGATATGATGGCATGCGCCTGAAATGCGGCAGGCGCGTCGTCCATTGGGTCATCCCGTCAATGATGACAGAGGAATATTTCCACCACGTCTTGTTTTCCTTGATGCTCTTAGTCATGTTGGATTTTCGGCCGTGTTTGTAGAACTTCTCACGCTCGGCACGCGCTTGGTTAAGGTGCACCTCTCGCATTTTGTCGTATTGACCTGAAAAAAAAAGTTTTAATATACAAACTTCTAAAACAACGTAAAACAAATGCAAATACTATATTTTTCAGAATTTAGCTTACCGTGCTGGGATTTAGGTGTGCCCTCCTTCAAGAGTTTGATCGAAGCACATACACTGCACTGCGAAAAACGCTTGCACTTCGGAACTTTGAGCCAAGATTTGAACTCGTCTTTCCAGATTTCGTAGAAGTACGGCAAGGAGACTTCCTTGGATTTGCGGTCGTGAATAGATAAAGAATCGAGAAAGTCATCCCAAATCTCTTCTCTTGTCTTCCCCGACGGGAGATGCGTCTCAGGTTTATCGGGCTGAGGTTCGCCCTGTTCAGCCGCATATTTATTCACGAAGGCAATGACATTCGATTTTTTGCTGGACAAACGCCGATTTGCCTCGCTGCCCGTCAGCCCGTGAATGAAATTTGTTCTTCCAGAGAGAACGCGCTCGCGTACGTCGCAGAAATAGCCTTGGCTTATTTTGTAAACCTTCTGGTGTAAGGCCGAGCACACCTGTAAATATACAAGCAAAGTGATTTTTTTCAAAAAGAGTCAAACTGCTCATTAAGCTAATGAGCAGTTTGGACAAACTTTCAGGAATATGAACAAACATTTATACTTCAAGGGAATAATATTAAAAAAGGAGGAAAACTGCTCATTAGCTTGATGAGCAGTTGGGGCAAAATTTCAGTAATATGCACAAACATTTATGCTTCAAGGGAATTCTATAAAAAAGAAGAAAATCTGCTCATTAGCTTAATGAGCA
>LGRX02017967.1:0-10102 GCA_001247695.2 Cymbomonas tetramitiformis
CTCTCTGTTGAACCTCCGCACGAGACATGAGAGGTGCACACCTGTCCGCAAGCACTCTCTGTTGAACCTCCGCACGAGACCGAGCTTATACAACACGAGGCACACTGTTAAGCCGTAGTGCTCCATGATCCCAACCACGTGGAAGGATCGCAGATTCCGAATCGCGGCCTCAAGGTCAGAGGGACACTGCGCCCCGAGCTTCGCCGAGGTCGCACAGCTGTTCAGCATGCTCGTCTGAAAGCTAGCAAAAGAGCTGCATTTAGGCCGGCAACTGCATGAAGACTTTGCCACTGAATTTTCGGGCTTCGTGCAGCACTGCCCGAGTAGCTCCTCGACGTTGTCGACGCAGCTCACGGACGCTGGAGAACCGAGAGACCGAGAGTCGCCCCGATGCCCCGCTTGAAATTAGAGGAGCCATCCGTCAACAAGCAGAGCAGGGATGGTTGACAGCTCAAGCCTACCAAAACTCTGTACAACAATATGGTGAGAAAATGAAACTGGGCTGCGAGAGCAAGGCGACAGTCCGAAATAGACGCTCAAATGCAGTATTGGTGCCACATATTTCACCTTTTCCGTGCGTTGCATGCTGCAAAAACTGGGATACAACACGGTCGATTGGTGATCTGAGAATTGTGATCACGGTATCACCGCGCTCGAGGTAAGCCGCCGTGGTCGCAAAATTATGCTCCCGGGAGCAGACGTCAGCCGCTCCTGGAAGCCTCCCAAGACCTGCGGGTTGCCCGACGGGTGCCACGTCAGCGTTTCCACGGAGCTTCCTGTGGCTTGCAGGTTGCTCGACAAAAGAAACACCGAGGGCCCACTTTCACAACGAAAATGAGTTTGCCAAGAGCGGGTTGACTATCTAGATTGTCGAAGTCCAAATACTTCGGCTGATGGTTGCGACGTCCGCCTGAGGGCATTGCTTGGGAGAGTGTGAGGGAGAAGCGACAGGCTGCGTGTCCAGTCTGCCTATATCTAACCTGAAGTTGGCTTCGCTTTCCGGCAACGCGTTCGACACTCCTTGAGTACCCTGACCGAGTCGCCACATGGAAAACGCTGCTCAGAAATTATTTTAGCTTGATTCTTCCTCTTCGCGCGGTCAGGTTCCAGCAGATGAAATATGCAAATATGCTAAACGGTAAAAATATACCAGAATCAACGCCCGAAAGCGGTCAAAGCACTTGCACGGCTAAAACACTTGCACGGCTGCTTCGCAGTTTGCGCCAGCTTTGGCCGTGATAAGGGCAAACTGGGAAGAACCCAAACGAACTTGCACGGTGAACTGCAAAAGCATACCGTGTTGCCGCCTTATCCGAAGTCGAATAAGCAAATTCGCCCACATCGTATAATACTTTCTTCTTGACCTCGGATAACCAAAGTGGAAGATGAATAGCAAGGTAAGTGCCACCTGTTTTGGCGATATGCTGGAAGAACACCCGTGCAATCTTTGAGGACCTAGAAGGTTGTTGATCCGCATGGCTTGCATAAGCAGATAAGCGAGTGGAATATTCTCTACATAGTTGGAGTCCTCGTCCTTCGAGCTGGAATTCGACCCTGCTGCCAGAATATGATCTGATCTCCTTGGGATAAAGAAGTGAATCTGGCGGTCTGAGCGTGAAGTTCACTCCAGCCGTTGAGGAAGGCGACGGGTATAACAAAAGCGCGAGGAGCGAAGACCGAAGCAGGATCTTTGCTATAAAGTTCGCGAACGTCATGTCGCTACCGTGAGAAACTTGTTTGGATCACGCACATTCGATTGTTCGCCTCCTTTATCATACCTTTTCGCTTTTGAGGCACTTTCCCGGAAACTTTCGTACTGTATTCCTATTCGAGTCGAGCGTGTGAAAGAAGCGTCCGCAAGACCGCAACTCCGCAACTCCGCATCATCCGATCGATCATGCGATGGATCGTGATCGTCACGATGCCAATTGCCAAACGTCATCGTCATGCTACTCCCGTCGCCGTGTCATATCCATCGTGCGATTGACCGTGACCGAGCAGATCGAGATGATGCAGATGTCAATCGAATGTCTTGCTTTTGCCTCCCACGCCAGACGAGAGACCGGCATCGGCAGACCCACACTTGACACTCCGACACGCGACACGGCGCGGCGTGGCGCGGCGACAGCGACAGTCATCAGACGAGAGTCATAGTCACTCGGGACTGTTCAACTGTGATTCTGTGAATGAGCTTCGCTTGACACTGTGACTGTGTCACACACTTGACAAGTCATAGTCACTTGACATGACATGACATGACATATGACATGACATGACATGACATGACATGACATGACATGACATGACATGACATGACATGACATGACATGACATGACATGACATGACATGACATGACACTACTGTGATACACACGCACACTTCCTATTCCTCTTCGACTTGAGTTGACATTGACATGACACTCGACTGACGTGATGACTGATGAGACCTGTGCTCGTCATCCGATCGATCATGATCATCTGATCATCTGACATCTCTTGGACTCTTGCCAACAGCTGGAAGTTGGAAGCATCAAAACGAAAAGGCAAAAGCCATCACCAGTCACAATATATGTTTTAGATGTTCGTGCTCGTATATCTTCACTGGAAAGCAGATGAGCTGCGGATACCGCAGATTGTAACGACATCTTGCCTTTTATTTTTGCCAGCCGGAACATGCGACTTGGAAATTGGGCACTGTAGCCTTCACTCTGCGTATGCTCTTGAATCTTCCTGAATGTCAAAGGGCAAAACTCTGGCCAGCGCAGCGTACAGCAGCTCTCCAAGCGAGAGTTGATATGAACAGCCGACTGTAGTCCGAAAATCCTGGTAAGTCCCTTAGGTCAGCAGAGGCCCTTTGGCGGGGCCATGGACAACAAGGGGAGTAACGGGGAGTGGGAAGGTCAAAATCGGAAAGATTCTGCAGATCACCTGGTAGTGCTCATTCATGGCCTCCATGGCACGAGGCACGATTTCGACGTCTTGGCGGACATCTTGCGTTGTGGAGATGGGCCAAAGGGTGGAGTGCTTGTGCACATTGTCACGGCAAACGAGCGCTGCACCACGGACGGCGTGGATCCCGGAGCGAGGCGTGTGCAGAGAGAGATCCTTGAGCTCCTCTCACGCCACTCCGGCTTGCGTACATTGTCACTCATTGGACACTCTCTCGGGGGAATCTATGCCCGGCGCACTGCCTACCTCTTGGGAGAGGAAGGGATTCTGTGCACCCGAATCCGTCCAGCGGTGTTTGCCACCATCGCCTCTCCACACCTGGGCGCAGGCGCACCACCTGGCAGGCCTCTGCGCTTCATCGTTCGAGTCGGCGCGCGACTGCTCTCCCGCTTCTCAAAAACTGTACGGGACCTGACCATGAATGACGTCTCGAAGGGAGGGAGGGAGCCGCCGCTCCTGGTACAGCTTGCAGATGATGCCCACGTGTCGTCACTTGAGAAATTTAGAGCGCATCTTCTGTGGGCGAACACCGTCGGGGACCTGCAGTGCCCATGGTGGACCTCAAGTATCTCGCGGCCCGGAGTGCAACCTGTGCGCAAACCTGTTGTAGGTTCACGTTTTGTCCAGCGCCAGGAACGACCGGCGTTGGGCTTCGGAAGGGGGAACCCACCGGAGGAGCAAAAGGGACAAAAGAGAAGACGCACGAAGATCGATCCTTATGTACAATGGAGTTGGAAGATCATTCACAGTCTCGAGCGCCTGCCTTGGGTTCGTTTCGATGTGGTGGGGCTTAGCCCGGTCAATCTCTTCAGTCATGAGATAATAGTCGGCAAGAAGGCCGCATTCTTCAGGGCAACAGATATTCAACACCATATTGCGAGCTCAATTCTTGGCGTACTCTCGACTTTGGATGGTGAAAACGTAGAACAAATAAATATCACACCTTCACAAAAAGGGCGATAGCGTCTGCCTATGTCTTTTCTTTTAGTGATAATGAACTTTTATACAAACATTCTAGAACATCGAAGTGCATCGCTGAGATGCTTCGAAGCTGTTTGTTGAGAGGACTTTTATGTAATTTCCTGCTCTTATATTGCTTCCAAAATACATGTAAAGACGCAGAGTGAAGAGAGTTGTCTATAGAGCCTAGAACACTTCCTAAAACCATAAAAACGATGTCCTCATGATTTTGTTACTTTACATGTTCGCATATTCGCATTGGGGTAAGGTCAAAAAAGGCGTACGGCCAGCCAGTTGGTCGTCCGAAAAGCACAGCTGATTGCGCGTGGTTTCGTAGAAGAGATGTCGTGATAAACTGTGCAAAATAGGGTTGCGTGGTCGTGAATAAGGACACGAACCTGTTCTTAATCGTGGAAGGTCGCGAAAAGGTAAAATCACGACGTGGTAGCGTTGTAAGTCCGTGAAGGCGCGGTAGTCGATAAGGTGACGAGTTTGTGGTTAAAAGCTGGTGACCGGTGCGTCCGGCGAGATTGAAATTAGCGGATCCGGGAAGAAAGTGCCACCAAAAGAAGTGGTGAACCCATATTAACCTGATGAGAAGTGTGATTCTCGAGTGGGTGATAGAGAGAGTGAGAGAGAGAGAGAGAGATATATATAAGAATATATATATATATCACGGATACACGGTTTGGAAGCACAGGCTCTCGGAAACTAACATAAAATAGTTACGTGTTTTATGCTTGTGCAGTGACCGTGAAAAATGTTGCGTGTGACACAGCTCTCCCGCGAAGGGGGACAACAGGAGACAGGCCCCCCACCTTATAGTGGGGGTGTACCAACGCATATCTGATGAAGCCTCTGTGCTCACTGGGGCATGCAGCGCTCGCAGTGAGACGGGCTTTGTCGGGGTACAGGCGGTGGCCTCGTCACGTGACCGCGAGGGCCATGAAGGACGGGCTGCCACATTGGTATAGGGCTGCCTCTGTCCACGGGGTCGATGGAGATCTACTCCTCTTGCCCGGGAGCCCCTGTCGGCTCCCCACTCCGAAAAGCTGGATCCTCGGTGCTCGTGATGTCACACAGGGCACACAGATCCCCATAGAGGTCCACGTCAGCATCCGCCAGAGCGAGGATCTCCTCCATCGTTTCAAGCTCTTCGGGGTTGAGGGAATCTTCCTCGACTCTCTCCTCAATGACCTCGACGCAAGCCGCCACTTGCCCTGGCCTTCGCGCCAACCGTGCCGGGGCGTTGGCCTTCCAGATTGCCAACTTCTTTTCGTCTGTGCAATTGGCCACCAAGTGCTCGAGACTGCCACATGCAAAACAGGGCCGCTCCCTCACCGCAGGTGCCGGTCGGGATCCTTGGGTCGCCGCCGTGCTTACGGTCACCGGGGCCGCCGTTGCCGAGTCTCCCCCGGCAGCCCCCGGCTCCCACGTGAGTGCCGCCAACGCAGGCCTTCTCGGGGGCCACCTAGACCGACCAGTCGGGGTGCTGCATGGTCGTGGGACTTGCCGCTGTCGGTGTCCCATCTCCAACGCCACCTTACGGGCGATGGTGTCGTGGAGAACCGCGTCCTCCATCACCTTAGCCGTCTCAATTTCCGTGGCCACGGAACGAACCTTCAAGATGGCGGAGGTGTCGGACCGTCCGAGTCGACGTTGTTCATCTTCCCACTGCTCCGGGTGACTGGTGTCCAGCCCCAGATCCGCCAGCTTGGAACCCACTTGAACGCTGTGTCGTAGTCCACCCCAAAAGAGCTCGAGAAGTTCCAGTTTGGTAACCTTGCCGCAACCCCGTACTACGTCCGCCACAAAGTTGACAGTCGCGGTTCGGGTGGTGATGCGGGTGTAGAAGGCACCGGTCTTCTCCTCCGATCGCTGCCTCGTTGAGAGTAGCTCCGACTTCAGCCGCTTCAGGGCGTCCGTGGTGATGTCCACCGACAAGGCAAGGTCGCCCATGAACCGTGGCACCGTTGCGTACCTCGCCTTCCACGCCTCTCCTTCGCTGCCTCCTGGCGCCATCTCCTCGACGTACAGCTTCTGGGCCTTGGCCAACTTGGCAGTCTTGACCATCCATAGCAAGGTGGAGACGCTGAGCTGGTTGCGTCCTTGCGCCTCACGCCGAAAGCTGGGAGTAGTGAGCGCCGCAATCACCGTCATGTGCTCCAGAAGCGCATTCACCGCCACAGAGAACTCCTCAAGGTCATCCATGGCCCGGCCCTTCGTGTAGTGATCGCCGGGGAACTCCGGGAGGTCCTCCACCAACTTGTAGATGCCCCTCAAGAGCGAGCTCTCGTTCTTGATCGCGGTCTGGTAAGAGCGGTCGTCAGGGGTGAACATGGCCGTCGGGTCTTCCGGAGCTCGTGCAACCCCAGCCGGTGGTCCCGTCACTGCCGTATGAGTCACCGTCGGGGTGAAGGTCGCGGCATCGGCTGAGAGTCGATGTGAAGGAGCTGGGAAGGTGGAGGGGTCAGTCTGCAACGGGGGTTGGGACATCGTAGGAGGCGGCCCAAACGATGCAGCCAAGTACCATGGAGCAGCACATACCTCCACCCAGGCTTGTAGCCCATCCAGCTCGTAGGTCTCCGCCTCCGACTCCGTGAAGGCGTCCACCACCGGTCGTCTCGGGCATTGGTACCATTGTGACGGAATTCTGGGACGCCTCGTGCCTCGAATAGACTCCTCTGCCACCGAGCGGTCCACCAAGAGGGCGTAGGTGGAGGTCTCGGTGGTGTGCAGCGGACGTATCTCGGGGAAAGAGGTACCGCCGGCCCCGCTCAGAATGTATCGAGTAGGACTCAGCCCAAGATTGTCACAGATCCTTCAGGGCTGCCGACAGACCATGGCGCGAGGAGGTGATCTCGGGTAACGTCGCTGTAGTGACCAATTCACCCGGGGGCACCCACAAGGAATCCCCTTGGGGAGTGACCACTAACAGTCGTGTAGTTGACGTCGACGGTCCCGCCCCCCCAGTCGGGTCACCATCAGGGTCATCTCCAGGGTCGTCACCAGGGTCGTCCTCCGTGTCCTTATAGTCGCTACTCCGGCTTTGTGATTCTTCATCGGCGGCGTGCGACTTCCCATCCTTCCAGCCCAAGGCAAGCTGTCCCCCGCTGGTTGCATGCTGGGAGGCGCTGGCTGCATGCTGGAACCCACTGGTTGCATGCGGTACCAGGCGTGTTGCATGCTGGTCGAGGCGTGTTGCATGCTGAGACGGGGCCGTTGCATGCTCAGCCGGTCGAGTTGCATGCTGGGCGAGGCGTGTTGCATGCTCAGCCGGGCGGGTTGCATGCTGTGTTGCATGCGAAGTTGAGCTGGTTGCATGCGAAGCCGGGCGTGTTGCATGCTCAGCCGGCCGTGTTGCATGCTGTGTTGCATGCTCTGCCGAGCTGGTTGCATGCTCAGCCGCTCCCGCTGCATGCTGCGGCTGGCCCCCACCAGCCCCGCACACCACAGGGGTGTCCAAGCTTGCCCGGCGTCTTCTTGCCAGACGCCGTTCCTCGGCCACCTCGCCTCCGCTGTAGCAGCCTCCAGCTGAGCCATCCGATCGCGCAAGCTTCCCGCCTCGGATTCCGCAAGGAACCGAGCGGTCTCAGCGCGCACCACCCGCTGCAACACCTCCTGGTCCGTAATCTCCTTCCTCCGATGCTTCTCCAACTTGAGACGCCGTTCTCGTCGTCTGCGGCTATGCTGAGTGCCCGCCGCAGACTCATAGCCGGAGCCGGATGTCGTGCTCCCAGGTTGAGACGCGTGAGCTTGGGAGAGGTCCTCGGTCACCACGTCTTGAGGCTCCGTGCGTATTGGCAAGGTTCTCCCAAGAGTCTCCGGACCCGAAGCACGGCGACGATGATGCGGCTGGTGGTTTACCACACCCTCGTCAGGAGAAGTATCAGTGTGGGGAGTCGGTTCCATCAGCGGTGTCGGATACAATCGTTGGGGGACCACTCTCATATCAGTCGCCACCGCCCGCTCTACAGCCGCCATGCGCTCTCGTGCTGCCCACCATTCTCTAGCACGTGCCTCTGACGCAGGGTCAACTCCATATATTGGAGGTGGAGGCGGTGGAAAATAGGCGGGTAACGTCCACGGGTCCCCGTAAGTGGTCGACATCGGCGCGGGAGTGTACGGGGCGTGTGTCAACACTCCTGGGGCATGGTGGTGTGGCATGCCGTAGGGCCAGAGGCCTGGTTGCTGGCGGGTTGCATGCTCGGCCTGCCAGGTTGCATGCTGGGGCTGGCGGGTTGCATGCTCAGCCTGCCATGTTGCATGCTGCTGCACGCTGCCCCAACCACCCTCTGATTGTTGAAACATAAAAGGAAGGGCTGGGAAAGGGCCGTGCAAGAGCTGGCCCTGAAACATGCTAGGTTGCATGCCAATTGGCATATGTTGCATGCCAGGTTGCATGCCAGGTTGCATGTCAGGTTGCATGCCGGGTTGCATGCCCGGTTGCATGCTGACGGGCGCGCTGAAGGGCACGCCGAAGGGCACGTCCGGAACAGGTTGATAAACGTCAACAGCCTGCCCAGTACTGACCCCTGCGATGGAAGCGGTTGGTGGAGAGGGGTTTGAGGGGGTCAGTGGCACGGTGGTGGAAGGGCCCGAAGGTCCAGGCGCGGTGGAAGCGGTTGGTGTAAGGTCTGAGGGGGTCAAAGGGAAGGTGGTGGTGGAAGGATCCATAGCGGTGGTGGAAGGGGGCGAAGGTCCAGACGAAAGCATCAAAAGTCAACTGTCGGTCAACCGTATGACAGTTATGACAATATGACAACTATGACCGTGTCAAATATGGTCGTATGGCGTTTCCAGAAATACCAGTCCAGTAGAGCCAGCCAAAATACTGCCAAAAGCTGGTCAAAATACTGCCAAGAACTTAGCCAGAAGGTATAAGGAACTTCCCTAGAAGTTGGGAGGTACTTCCACCATACTTAAGGCTGATAGGCTATTTTTAGCAGCTGGTGAGAATACAAGATCTGGCCCCAAACTTGCTCAGATTGTTAACAAACTAAAAAGATACTTTTTATTTGTACTTTTTGACAATAGCCTCCGGCGGCTTTGCTTAGTTATGTTGCTGAGAAGAGCTCACTTTCCCCCCCCATACTTAAGCCTCTGCCGGCATCCAAGATCACCAATCTGAGCATCCGCATCATCTGAACAACATCCAGCCAAAAGCGAGAACGCGGGTCCACTAAAGACGTCTACGCGCATATCTTGCCAGCTTTACAGCCGTCGGAGTGGACCAGCTGCGAACATTCTTAAGATCAAGTCATAAATCTCGCCCAGAGTCCCAAGAAAAAGCAATCCAACGCAGATCTCAACCAAATCCCACACAAAGAAGATCCCGTAGCGAAACTTTTCCGTGTTTTTAGTGCACGTAACGCGCGCAATTTGAGCCGTCAAACGCAAGCAGAGCTAGCTCAAAACGCAAACACAAAAGTCGCCATCCGTAAAATCTCATCCGCAGATCCCAAAGGTCCGTAGAACATATTCAACATCTGAATACCAATTTGTACCAGGCACACTCCTGATAACTTAAACATATTTCTTTTCTTTATTTTCTTCCTTATTTTTCTTTCTTTCTTTCTTTTTATATTTTCTGCTGTTTTTGGTGTGTAATATTAACTTCACAGTCTTATATTCCACTGTTTTATTGCATGACAAACTCTGGCTTCTAGCCTAGAATTACAATCACTTTTCCGATATAATGTCTGGTCTCAAACCTAATACATCTATATCCTTATGTTCAGTCTTGGCATACAGCCTAACACTAACATGTAAAACTTGTCCTTAATTCATTCTCTTGATCAACACTAACTGAGGTCCACTTTTCCAAGCTTCCCTTTCAACATGTTGCTCTCTAACAATCACTAGCAGGATTCCTGTATTGACATCTGCCATCGACCAATCATGTGCACATATATATATGCCTGATTCTGGTACTCATCCACCAATCATCAGGCAGATCACGATATTGCCATTGCAGATCTTTCTGGAATCCACCAGATCCTCAATATAATTATTGTCATTGCAGATCTTCTCCTGAAATCTGCCTTGCCATCAATTATTTCTTCATACAGCTGTGACCGGCATGCAACAAGGCCCTTGCGGCATGCAACCACCCGTCACCAGCATGCAACCTGGCATATGTAGCATGCAACCTGGTCTCTGTTGCATGCAACCTGGCCTCTGTGGCATGCAA
>LGRX02017968.1:0-21142 GCA_001247695.2 Cymbomonas tetramitiformis
GGTGCCGTGGTGGGAGAGGAACTCCACCGGGATGCGGCTGTTTGGGAGGTCAATTACGTCGACCATCCCAGTATCATCCCATCGAACGTGGTGCCTAGCAGCAGAACCCGGAGCCTCATCTGTGGCAGCAACAGCCGGCTGGTACTCTGTCACCATGCCAACCCGGGGGCTGCCTGGGTAGCAAACCCGCAGCCTGTGACCCACCAAGGCCCTGCCCCGAGGCCGGCGGTATCCCTGACCGCCAGTGGACCCCACCAGACCACGCCCAGCCTCCAAAAGCCGAGCAGATGCCACCAACCCCGACGCGAACATCTGCACCTCCTGGCCCAACCGCTGATCCATCTGAATCAACTGCTCCTGCCGCTGGCCGGAGAAGTGAAACGGATGCACCCCCTCCTCAAGGATGTACCCCGCAATCACCTCCCACGTGATCCCCGCCTCCTGGAGCACACGAGCAAGCCCACTCACCATCCCGTTCCAGCCCGCATCCCTCGGGAGATTAGGAAAGGCTGACTCCCACCCCACCGCATCAAGGATGAGAGGGCAAAAGAACCAGGAGAAGGTGGTGGCCACCCCATCCCTAATAATGCTCCATCCCAGGAGAGGGCCTGGGCGCACCAGGCTGGGGCGCATCCGGGCCAGCCGACCCTGGCGAAGCCACCCCATCCACTCCAAGAGGGTCGTCCCGCTGTTCGACTGCGGCGCCCCCACTGCGGCCACATCCGCGGCCACCACGGGCGGCAACCCACCCACAGAACCGCCATCCCCGCCAGCGCCCGCGTCCTCAGCACCATCCACCAGCCCCTCCACACAGGGAGGACGGAGAGACGCCCTCCTGTGGCTGCTGCTCCTGCTCCTGGCTCAGCCACTCAACCTGCTCCGCACTCAGGACATGCCACTGAACGTCGCCGTCATCATACTGAACTTCATGCTGACCATCCACTGGCGACCACGAGTGGACAGTCCCATCGAAGCTCGTGCCTTCCGCCGGCCAAACGACCCGACCACGACGCCCCAGGAGGGCCGCCCCTGCCTCGGCAACCCCTGCTGGGGCCTCGCCCGGGGCCCCCGCCGTCTGCGTTGACCCACTCAATGCCTGCTCGTCGATCTCGTCGCCATCCTCCGGCCCGCCCCCTCCGACCTCGCTGCCGCCCTGCCCGGCCGCCTGCCCCTCTCAGCCGACCTGCCGCGCCGCTCGGTCACCCGCCGCCGCCTGGCCTGCTGACTGCCACCCCGGCCACCACCGCCCGCACTGGGGGTTGCGCCAGGGTGCACGCCCGCGCCGACCCACCCACCGCCTCACTCGCCGGCGCCGCATTCAGGGACGCCCATCTTGTCGTCCTCCTCCGATCTGACCCCGCCGATCTTGTCGTCATCCTGCCCGGCTGCCCGCTCCTCTCCGCCGACCTGCCACGCCGTTCAGCCGCCTGCCGCCGCTCCGCTTGTCTGCCGCTACGCCAGCTGCCAACACGTGCCGCTTCATCCGCCGCCGCTGGGCCTACACTCTGCCCAACAGATCCACGCCGTTCAACCATCAACACGCCGTTCATTATTTACACAATCCGCGACCGCCAGGCCCGCCGCCTGCCCAGCCGCCTCTTCCATATTTACACTATAAACAAACCCCTCATTCGCCCGATTACCTTCATAATCAGAACTCATTGTCATATTTTATTCATTCATACACAACCCGGCGACGCTCACCACCTGCCACCAAGCCGAAAAACCAAAACCAAAATCGAGCCAAAAAACAGCATCCGGAATCTTATCGTCATGAAATTGCAACCGGCCGTGGCCTCAGGAGTCCTGCCTCTCACCCCGGGGGATTGGGCGGGCAGGTGCTGACGCCAGCAGAGCATCCGTCAGATACAAATGTACCCAAAATACTGGACTGTCAGCTGGGTTGGCCTGGATGGGCGCCCTATGCCAACCGCGCGGAGGGCTGTCTGTACAAAAGTAACCGCGCCCCGAAGGTCTCTGGTACCCTCGACCGCTGCTGTTGATGCAAAATCCATCTGCTGTCGGCTCACCAAACAAAAAAAAACGAAACCATGCCCGCACGGGCGCAAAATATGTACACAACTCGAACATCACGTGTGTGCGCGAACGAAACCCAAGACCGGATCTGGACCGTAGAGAGCAACGGCAAGCGACGACCACCACACCAGAAGTGCGGATCCGTCCTTACGGGCCCGGGTCCAGACCACATCCAACCGGCACCACCGCAAACACAACCAACACAACACACCCAAAGACGGGGATTCAGTGTGCGCGACGGAGCGGCCGGGCCGTCTCCGCCAAAAGGGCGAGCCACCAGGAGAAACCTGGCAGCCGCACACACCTAAGGACAAACCGCGTGGACTGGAATTCACACGGCCGCCCTCAGCCCATCGGCCAAGAAGCCCACCGCAAGAGTGGGATCAAGGCCGGACCGAAGCATAGACCACCCACCCCCAATGCTTCCCGGGGCAGCCCACCCCTGCTGTGTGTTCACCGAAGGAAACCCTCAGCTGAATAGCGCCCACACAGCATGACACCGCCGTGTCAAGAGCGACTGGAGCGCAACCAACCATCCACCGAATGCACGCCATACGGACTGCCCCCCCGAACTGCGTGGCCACCGGAGGTTACCCTCAGCAGAAAAGCGCCCACGCAGTTTTGACACTCTGCATCCTTTCGCCGTGTGCCTGCCGTCTGCGTCGCACGCCCGGGGGGGACCGCGGGGAGGTCAGACCTTAAAAGGCCCAGGATGCCGACCATCGTTCGTCAGACGATGCCCCCCCCCCAGGGCCACCCTAAAACCCTAAATATGGTGGAGGTGGAGGTTGGCGCCAGGGTGTAAGCGATGCGAGGGCGGTGGTGGAGGTGGGCGCGGGGAGTGTGAGCGATGCGAGGCGTGGTGGAGGGGTTGTTGGCGGGGAGGGTGTGAGCGTGCGGGGCGGTGGTGGAGGTGGAGGTTGGCGCCAAGTGCGATGCGGCGGTGGTGGAGGTGGAGGGGAGTTGGCGCGGTGTGAGCGTGCGGGGGCGGTGGTGGAGGTTGGCGCGGTGTGAGCGTGAGGGCGGTGGTGGAGGGTGGCGGTGGAGGTGGTGGGGGAAGAGGAGGGGAGGAGGGAAGGGGAGCGGAGGTGGGGGCGGAGGAGGCGGGGGAGGGGAGGCGGAGGTGGCGGAGAAGGGGGAGGGAGGGGGTAGGCGGAGGTGGAGGCGGAGGCGGAGGGGTGGCGGTGGTGGCAGTGGTGGGGGTGGCGGAGGTGGAGGTGGTGGGGGTGGTGGTGGAACGTCACTTCCGCAGCAACCACCAAATCACACAATCTCGACACCGGTCAACAAAGAAGCCATGCGCAAAAAGAGCTTTACCGAGGGAAACCCTCTACTGAGGGTAGTCCTCAAGGGCCCTGCCGTGAAGCCCGAAGGCCTGTGCGCTGTGCAACGCCACCATGATCCTCTGCCCCCAATAAGACTCGAATGTCGGTGTAGACCACGTCGCCGAAGCCATCTCTGGCCCCAACCGATCCTGCCTCCTGCGAGCGCAGTCCCGCAAGAGCTGCTTGGCCTGCTCCCCCAATCCACCAAAGGCCTCCATGGCAAAAGCCACCAACCTGTGCGGACTGATATCTCCGTACGTGTAAGCCTTCTGCCGCTCAAGCGCCGCTGCAGTGTGCAACGGAACGCGAGCTGCCCCATCCACATGTGTTTGGGCACAAGGAAAGCCGATCGCAACATCGATGACCAGGTGTCTCCCCCGCCCATCAAAGTTGAGCACCGTGATGTCCGGCCTCCAATGCGGGGAATAGCTCCTGTGATAGACGTGGGTGCGCTTCACCGAAGCCGGGTCAAACACCTTGCGCAGCATCTCATAAAGAACATCTTGGACTGCATCATGCCGGTAGGTGAACATCCCCCGTCTGTTGCAAGCCAAGTAATGGTACCCAAAGTCGTCCACAACCTCACCACACGCACAGCTACCCGTGCCAACAGCCGAGACCTCCCGAACCAGGGGAATCGAAGCCCCAAGCTGAAGACACACCGCGATGACTGCAGCAGTGGGCCGCATGCGGAATCCACCATCATGAGGGAGAGCATTGAGGTGTGCCGTAGCACCATCTCGGGAGAGGCTGAGCAACCGGGCCCGGACAGAGGTGTTCGCCCCTTCAAACAAGCGCAGCCAGTCGGAACCATGTTGATAATTGGTTAGCTCCTTCTGACGCGTTGGCTGACTTGAGCCGAATCCCCCCCAAACCGGCGCCTCCTCCGGCACCTTCAAGCTCTCCGGCACGGGATGCCCCGCACCCAAAGCCTCCACCACTCGAGCCCGCGCACCTCGCACGTCCCCCATCGCCGCAACCATACCCGCCGCCAATGGATGCTCTCCGACCTCTGAATCCTCCGGGGCACCAAGGTGTGGCAACATATCTCTCACCGCCGGGAACAAGACCACCATTCGCCCCCACACCTGGGCCCATGACCCAAGCCACCCAGCCGGGGCCAGGCGTTGCGCCGAAGAGAGACCAAGCCCTCCCCACCGGGTAGGCAACTGGCTGAGGGCAACCGCTTCCTCTCCCAGCGGGTAAGGGCTCCCCGCCACCTCCTGAAGGCACTCCTGGATCCCATTATCGTGGGCCAGGGCCCCCCGCACAAGCAGGTGGGGCGGGACCCCCCGGACCAGGTGCATGAAGCGCGGATGGGCACAGAACCTCAAGAGAAGGAGCTGCACCTGAGGATCATCCAGACGGGCAAGCTTAGGGAGGACGGCCCCGGCCGCAAAAGCCATCTCGACACACTTGTCGGCGACCCATCGGTCAGACCCCACCGGTATGCCCAGCACCTTGACCCCGTCCAAGGGAGTCACCGACCCCGGCATTGGCGCCCCACCACCGTCCACCACGTCCGCAAATTCCGGGCAAGCACCGGCAGGGCTGTACACCGTGCTCTTCGAGACATTCAGCTCAAGCCCCGCAGCCCTCAATAGAGGGACAATGGTGCCATACGCCGCCCGGGCCTTATCCGGCGGCCCTATGATGTGAATGTCATCGAGGTACGCCATGATGAAAACGTCCGGGTGCTCGTCCAGAGTGGCCTGGAGGGCCGGCTGCAAAGCAACAGCAGTGAAGAAGGGGCCCAACGGGTCACCTTGCTGGGCACCCTCTGCCGACTCCACCCATCTGAACCTCCCATCAGCCCCCTGCCACCCAAGGCGAGCCCGATGTCTGAAGCTGCTCTCCGCCATACCCAAAAGCTCCGGGAAGTTGTCGCTGACCTCCTTGTAGATCACGCTGCGCTTAACCGTGTTGAAGGCGTTCTTACAGTCAAGTGCCAAGTCACACCACGAGGGGTCCGCCCCAAGCAACGCCTGAACCGTGTGCACGCACACCTCCGCCCCACCTGGCACCCCCACTCCAAGCTGAGCCGCCGAAGAGGCAGCCCCCTCTCGGGGCGGCGGGCTGAAGTAGGTAGCCCATCTCGTCCGCATCTGTCTGCAAACCACCTTGCCCGCAAGCCTCCGCAACGATTCACCGCACGCAATCGGGCGCACCCCACCGCCAGGTTTCAGAAGAGCCACCAGCCTCGCACCCATGATCCATGGCAGCACACCCGCCGGCACTCTGTCCCCCACAAACTGCTCGCAGGCATGCTTAATGGCAGGCAATCCATCACCCCCGCCGAAGATGACCCCGATGTGCTCGAACCTCAATTGGGAGCAGCCCGGCCCAGAGGCCACTGGAAGACGCCTGCACTCAGCCTCGACTGCCGCCTCCTCAAGCTCCAACGGGGCAGCCTGCACTCTGCCGGGAAGGCCGTCCCCAGCCGGGTGAAGGTCCCTAAGTGCCTCCAATGTCTCCTCAACGAGGGGAGCAAGGGCACCAGGGTCAAGCCGCCGGACCGCCTTCGAGAGCTGTCCCTCCTTCACCAAGCTCACCACATCAGCAAAGGCCCGCTCCTCCGAAGCCCGCCCTGGCCAGGCCGGAGCTGAAGGAACCGACACCCGGTACAGCTCTTCCCAATCGCCTGCAAGAAAGCGCCTGACCCGCTCGCGCACCACCTCCGCAGGGAGGGACTTCTTCCTGGCCTCAGGAATCGAGCCAAGCAGCAACCGCGGAGCAAGACCGAGAAGGCGCCAGAAGTCCTCATCACCACTACCGAGGCTTCGCATCACCCACCGCATGGCCTCTGCGAACTGGTTCCTCGCCCGCTTGGGAACATGCCTAGCCGTGGTCAGGGGGCAGGCAAACACCTCCGCCAGGTCCAGCCCACGCAGCCATTCCCACGAGGCGTCCGGAACGACCGGGTCAGCCGGGACCTCAGCCCCCTGCCGTCTGCCACGAGAGGCTCCAGGTGTCCCACCAACCCGACTAGCCACTCCTGGCCCCGCCTCTCCACCCGCACCCTCGCCTGCCTCCACCACCGAGGAGCACGTCGAGTAGTGGGAGGTGAGGGGCGCACCACTGGCGTAGGCAACCTCACACCTCGGGCAGGCCGCACACCCAAAGGCCGAAAGGTCCGTCAACGCATAGTCATCAGGCTCGTGGTGCTGCCGCAGGTGACGGGACATCCGCGTCGGGTTGGGGCTCACTCGGGCAGTACAGACCGGGCACCGGAAAGCAGGCTCATCCTCACCCGGAGGCGGGTCACCGTCATACTCCGCAGCTCTCCGCCTTCCCGCACGCCGCGAAGCAACAACGACAGGAACTGGGGACACCACACCCAAAGGCCGTCCAGGAATGCCGCCACTGCCCCCGCCTGCGCCAATAACAGCCGCACCCTCTCCCACCACCCCCGGCCCCCAGCCAGTCCGCGCCGCCCGCCTAGCAGCCAAGTCCGCCTGTGCCGCTCTGTTGGACCTCATCGCCTCCCCCGGTGAAGCCCTACACAACCCACAAGAGTCACGCTGCACCAGCCACCTCGCGCCACAGATCTGATGAGTGCAGGGACGCCTACAGCACGGCCACCTCACCGCACCCTGCCCCGGCTCCCAATCCTGACCGCAAATGTAGCACTCATCCCCAAGCTCCTCCGGTTCCTGCACCTGAAAAGCCGTGAGGGCGGTCGCCGCTTCACTCGCACTCAAGCCACTCGGCGCCAGAGCCAGCTCCTCAACCACAACGTCACGCTCAGGCAGCGGGCCGTGGACGTCATCACCAAGCTGTGCCCGGGCCTCCCGCATGGCATCCCACGCCGCCCGCAAGGTCATTGACACCGAAGCACCCCGGACGAGCCCATCGCCGAGGTCAAATTCATCCTCGTCCACCATCATAGCGAGGTGCCACCGCCCCTCATGCAGCCTCACCACCTCAGGGGGACGCAGGTGCTGACCGACCCCGTCAACCTCATCAGCAGTGAGGTCCCGGCTCAGGACACTCTCGTGGCGAAAAGAGGCGCCGGCATCCCCAGCCTCACCACGCAGGAGCGCTTCAAGAGCACTAGCATCAAGCAAAGCAAACTCTCCACCCGGGGTACCCGACACCTCAACGGCGGCCTCGCTCTCGACCACAGGCGTTTCGCAGGCCTCAACCGCCAACGCCCTAGCGGCCTGCGGCACGTCACCCGCCCGCCGCCCAGGCCCGCCCGGGTCCGCCAGCCGCTGCCGAGACCCCTCAGCCCTCATGTCCTCCGCTCTCCTGTGCCGCCAAAGAACCTGGGTACCATCTGCCGAGAGGAACTCAATTGGGACGCGGCTATTCGAGATGTCAAAATTTGTGAAGTCCCCAACAGTGTCATCCCACTGGATCACATGCAGACCCCGACCTCTGACAGAGGGCTGGTACTCGGTAACCGTCGCAACCCGTGGACCAGACGCATAGATGAACCGCAATCTGCGACCCACCAGGTCTCTCCCCCGTGGCCGCTGGTATCCCCGACTGCTCGCAAACCCCACAAGGCAGCTCGCCTCTTGCTCCTGATCCCCGCCGACGGCCTCCGGCCTGCCACCCTGCACCGCACCGGCCTGCCTCACCACCTCCAGCCCGAAAGCCTGCACCAACTGACCCGCCTCGCCAGCCATGCCAATGATCTGCTCCTGCCTCTCGGCCGTCATGTGGAATGGGGCAGGGCCCCCCTCGAGGACGTATCCCCCCACAATGTCCAGGGTGATGCCCGCCTCCGCTAAGGCCTGCCCAAGCGCATTAGCCAACTGAGTCCACCTGGCCGTCCTGGGCAGGCTGGGGAAGGCCTCCGGCCACCCCACCGCATCCAGGATCATGGGGCAGAACAGCCAGGAGTAAGTGGCCGGACTGCCTTCTCGGTCCACCACCCCCGAGGGGGGCATCTCAGTCATGTCGTGTCCGCACCACTGCGCGTCCACCGGCGTGAAGAGCGGCCCAATCCAAGAACTCAGCCCCCGGGCTGGCACCGCCACGGCCGAAGAACTGAGCGCGCCAAACGGTCCACTCAGCCGCTCCACTGCCCGCTCCTCTGCACCGTCATCCACCAGCGAGTTCACAGCCACCTCAGCACGCTCCCTCTCATCAGGGGCAGCCCCCGGCGTAGGATCAAAGGTGAGCCCCAAGGACACGGCAGGACTCTCCACCCCAAGCAGTCCCACCAATCCACTCGGCAATGGCGGGGAATCCAGACCCCCTCCACCGGTGTCCGGACAGGAGACGGCCTGCGGGTCGGAAGCCACCGCCTCCACGTGGGCATCAATCACCCCCCCAACAACGCCCCCCCGGAACAGGCTCTCCACCGAGCGAGCCCGCCTGGGCCGCCCGCCGGCTCGTCCTCCAGCTCCGCTTGTGCCGCCGGGCACCCCGACCGCCTCTCCAGCGTCTCCAGGCACTCGCGTCTGCTGCCGCCCTGCAGCTCTGCTCACCGACCTCGTCACCCTCATCGTCGTCCCCACATCGGTCCTCGCTGCACCTGCCGCCGCCGCACCAGCTTCCCCGTCGCCGTCCGCCATTCTGCTGCGCTGCCTGCCCCTGCTCGCCGTGCTCCTCGTCGACCTATTGCTGCTCGCCGTCCCGCCCACCGCCCCGGCCGCACAGCCCACCCCCGAGGGCAAGCTCCTGACCTGGCGGGGCCCACCCGACCGCTCCACAGCTCGCTCACTCGCAGCGCTGCCCGCCGGCGAGCCCGCATCCACCCTAGCCGGCTCATCCACCGCAGGGGCATCATCTGGAGTAGGATCAAGAGCGAGTCCCAAGGACACGGCGGACTCCTCCAACTCGAGCCCCACAGAGCCAAAGACGGCACCCAGCTCCTCCGAGGCCCCGGAGGCACCCCAGTCCAACAAGCCGCCTCCCACCGATCTGACCGGCGAGCTGAGCAACCCCGCAAGCCCCTCAGGCACCGGCGGAGACCCCAGGGTTCCTCCGTCAAGGTCCGCGCCCGCATCAAACGCCAAAGCTTCATCTGCGGCCCCATGGGCATCGCCAGCCAAGGCCGTGTCAGCCGAGGCGTCGCCCGGGCCCCGCCCCGACATAGCCTCCCCTCCGCTATGATCTGGCCCGTCAACATCTCGAGCTACCTCATCCTCCCGAGCCATGTCATTCACCGAGCGCGTCCGCCGCTGTGCCTCTCTAGCCCTCGCGCCCCGACCAGGCCGTCTCCCCGCTCGCTCGCCAGCCCTGGGTGAACCGCCGGACACACCCTCGTCCGCCACAGCCCCTGCCGGTCGCTGCGCTCGCCTCCGCTCCGGCTGACCACCTCTCGCCACCCCAACCGAGGCTGTCCCATCCACCGCCACTGAGCTAGCTGGCCCGCCTGCCACCCCGCTCACCGATCTCGTCGTCCTTCTGCCACCTGACCCCACCACATTACCAGTCGCCAGAGCCGCCCCTGCCGGACTTCCCCGCTGCTGCTGCCGCCGGTGCGGCTGCTGCTGCTGGCGCTGGTGAGGTCGCTGCTGGTGCTGGTGCTGCCGTTGCCACTGCTGCCGCCGCGGCCTCTGCTGCACCTCCTGGCCGTCCCTGGCCTGGGCCCGGGTCCGCGGCCCAGTGGGGGCGGCACTGGGTACCAGTGCCGGACCAGGCCCTGCAACTTCATCTGCTGCTCGCCGCAAAAGCTGCCCAATCGTCCGCCTCGCGCGCCCGGCATGCAGCCTACTATCACCGCCACGTGCCGCTCCAGTCGTACGGCCCACCTCAATGGGTGAGTTCCTGACCGTCGCGGCACCACCACTCCTCGACCGCTGTGCTCTCCGAGAAGGCACCGGGAGCGCGCCGCCCATAGGCGGCAAATCGTCGTTCTCATCGTCCGTACTCATAATCATAATCTTCTTCAAGGAGGGGCTGAAAGCTGGGGTGCGTCGAAACGCTGGGAGGGCACCACCACCCGGCCACGGTCCACGCCCGCAACACTAGTGGCGCTCGTGTGAGTATGAATCTCTGCTGGAAAAAGGACCCCTCCTATGCCCCGATGGCCATTGCCACCGGGTACCTCCCAGGTACTCCTGACCGGCGACCTGCCGCGGTGTACCTGGTGTCCAGCAGAGAAACAGGGAAACTATCCACGCCGTGCTGAAGACTGTCCCTGCAGCCTGTGCTCTCGGATGCCCCCCTTTCTCATCGACACTCGCGCCCACTGCGCCAAGTGAAGACGCCCCGGAGAGACGGGGGGCTGGAGGTCCTCACCCAAGGTCCCCTGGAAAAATCCCGGACAGGTGAGTCCCTTCCAGCCGCACGCACACCGGCCCCGCAGTTCCACCACACTGCGAGCCTCAAGGGGGACCTCCAAAAAAGGAGGCCGTGCGCATCCCCAGCCCGCCGGCCGGGTATTGCCCCTCGGACCTTGGCCTAGACCAAGGTTTGACACTCTGCATCCTTTCGCCGTGCTCGCCGTCTGCGACGCACGCCCGGGGGGGACCGCGGGGAGGTCAGGCCTAAAGAGGCCCAGGATGCCGACCATCGCTCGTCAGACGATGGCCCCCCACCCGGGAGGGTGGCGGTGGTGGTGAGGGAGGTGGTGGAGGAGGAGGAGGAGGTGGAGATGGTGGGGGAGGAGGGAGGCGGAGAAGGGGAGGGGAGGAGGTGGGGAGGCGGAGGGGCGGAGGGCACGGAGGGGAGGGGTGGAGGTGGCGAAGGGGGGTGGAGGTGGGGAGGTGGTGAGGGCGGTGGAGGTGGTGGGGGAGATGGGGGAGGTGGTGAGTGCGTGAGCACGTGAGTCATGCCTGAGTCAGGGTACTGAAGGGTCATTTTTTCAAAAATTCGCTAGCCGGTAATTTTTCATGAATTTGATTTCGGTAATTTCCTTTTGCAGTGCGTGTTAACTGATAAGGTGTGCGGCGGTGTTTGGTGTGTTCGTTGCTATTTTACAGGTGCCTTTAGTTGTGGACGGCCTGTGAAACAACGAGTTATCGCAAGATTGGCTTTTGTCGCAAGTAGTGATCTACGTACGAACTTCACAATGGATACCACTGCGCCGAGCAGTGACATACCCCCAAAGGTTTTAACGTTGCTTATGATCGTCCGCGGTAAAGGAGATTCAAGGGAAATATTGCTTGGAATGAAAAAGAAAGGGTATGCTCGGTAGCACAATACACTTTTTGGCCTTCGCAACCTCAACCTGTTTATGATCTCCTGTTTGCGGATCCAATAGCTCCGTCCCACTGCCGACATCTTTCCGTCATAGGTTTGGAGCTGGCTATTACAACGGCTTTGGGGGGAAGGTTGAGACTGGCGAGACCATCGAAGAGGGCGCTCAACGCGAGGTACGTATAGTTGTTTTCTCGGGATGAATGCTGAGCGTTCGGTTGTAACAGGGGAGGGCTTCGTCACTAACCCCAGACTATTCCCCGTCTCATGTATTCTGTGCGGCCTCAGCAAACTCCTTTCAATAAGAGGCATTATTCGTATTCATCGAATGTCAAGCAGTTTCGCTTTACTGTAATGCGTAGGCTTATTCTAAGCCTGTGAAACAGCCAAAGTGAACACAATCTTACCAGTCCTTGAATACGTCTTCTCTCCAGCTGAGGGAGGAAGCACACGTGGAGGCTCTGGACATGGAACGACGAGGAGTTCTTCGCTTCATTTTCGACGACAACCCGCAACCTTGGGAGGCGAATTTTATCCCATCCACGATCTCTTTATCACACATAATTACTGACTGACCCGCATACACGCAGACACACATGCGCGCGCGAGAGAGTTGCTGTCGCCGACCCACAAGTCGAGCAGTTGCCCTTTTCAAGTGCAAGGCTTCAGCAGGAGCTCTGTCTCGCTAGATCCTGACCTTCTTACGCCGAGCCCTGAGGGGAACGTGTGTGAGACGGTCGGCGCTTCCATTCCAAATCATGCTGCCCGGTGTGTGTCGAGCAGGTTCACGTCTTTCACGCAACAGAGTTCTCCGCGGAGCCTCTTGAATCTGAAGAAATGGCTCCCGTTTGGTTCCCAACTGCGAATATTCCTTTTGGTGAGAACGACGCACTCCCTTTCCCCATCCCCTGCCTTGTGCAGGTCGGGGCGTCTATGTCTGAGAGCAAATCAGTGTTCGAGCATATGTCCTCGAGAGAGGGGCAGCATCAAAAGCACTCGTACCCGCCACCGCGACATCCCGCTCATCATCCGTTCGCTTGGAAAGGTTTATTCATGCGGCGGCTGTTTAATGGCGTCAAGGCTGTCTGGCATGCCTCTTGCAGACAAGATGTGGGCCGATGACGTATACTGGTATCCACTGTTTTTGGGAGGCAAGTGCTTTCGGGGCGAACTCTTCTTCACGAAAACCACAACCCTAGTGAAGCATACGGTGGAAGAGGTCCCCGGGCCGCCCTTTACATGGTCTTAACGTCTTAACCACCAACGTGATGCGTTCCGTAGCATCACAAGTTGGCATCTATGCGCCTATGTGGCGTCACTTATTGCAACAAACCTGTGCTCGCCCTTGCCTTTTGCTAGCCCGTGCACGATATCGTATTAGAGATTGATAAACCTCACGACAACGGAAGGAGAGGATCAGCTTCACGAAAGAGGTCGATCGTGCAGTTCCATTTTAATTGTTCTCATGCTTACACATTTCAAGCAGGACCCTGGATTGCAATTAGAACAGCCAAGTATGCAGAGCCCGCAGGAGGAAAAGTCGGGTGTAAGGATCGGTGGGGGGAAATAGCTGCTAGTTTTGGAAGACCTCCATAGACTTCGAACTTCATGCAATAGATGATGATGGCCAATAGCTTACTTTGCACGGTTGCCCATGTTGGTCTGCGTGATAATCAGCCAAAAGTCAGAGGAGTCTAAATTTCCCACTCATTTAGAAGAACAATCTGCATTAGAAAGGAGCCTCTAGAATATTAATTGCTTCCTTGTTTGGATCGGTCCCATATCTGTTTTGTTTTGATAAGATATTGAAACATATTGAAATCGAGTGGGCTGCAGAGCGCTCTTCTATCTTTCAGAGAGGTTGAATAGCATTGGGGATACCAACCGATAGGGAAACGGTGACCCTCTGTGTGGGTTATACGCTATTGTCCTTCCTTGCTCCCTGTGGGGAACTATTGAGATGATATGTGAGCCTAATTTTATTAATCACACAAGCCACTTGGTGGGCTTGACTAGCTCAACTCCCTTAAAATTGATTAATTGCCAATTAACCAGCCCTGTGCAATAACGATCGGGCCGAAAATCTGAAAATGACGGATTTTCACACTTCGAAAATGGGGGGAATTACGTTCCCACGGCGGGGGGGTTACTCCCACACTGCTAAGAAATGGACCATGGGGGAGGGGGGGCAAGGAATATGACGTGTTTCACGCTAGTCGATAAATTCGTGAATGTTTTGGCCTGCGGCGCATGTATGTAATTACTCAGAGGACCCACGGAATGCCCTTGTATCCGCCTCGCCCTCATGCACAATTTTAAGGTCAGGGGCGGGGTCCCCAACACAAAATATCGAAGTTTAATTAGGAAGGCAGGGGGGGGTGACTCTCCTATTCGTATGTCAATGCCAGATTTGATTGTGTTGGGGGCTCTCATGCTTACCCTTGCGGTTACCTTGGTGTCGTTTGAAGTTATAAAATTATGTCAGATTACAAGTCGGGCACCGGCTTATTATACAACCAACATCACCATTTTCATACGCTATCTTTAGGAGGTAGGTGAAAGAAAGTGTGATATATATATATATATAGTTAATATATATATATATATGCACGCAGGCAAAGAAAGCTGTGCAGTGACACTCACGGGTTTCACAGTAAAAAAGATGAGATAATAAAATAACTTGCATGTTTTATTAGCGGGTCGGGAACTGCAGGATGACAGATGCTGATGTGGCACCTCAGGGCGAGGGGTGAAACAGGAGACACTCTCCCCCACATTATGGGGGGGGGGTGAAAGTCACGGTCTCCGTGACACCACCTCACCCCGAAGGTGTGAGGTGCCATGATCAACAATCACTAACAGGGAAACCCTAATCGAACACGTGCACAAGATTCAAGGGGCCTCCTTCAGCCCAGCTAGTATGGCTCCGCCTGCGCTAATCCTGCAACGCGTGCTCTAGGGGCTTATGCCCATGCATGTGCCGTGGGGATCATTACTCCCACGGGGTAGGCTGCTAAATTTGTCAAGCAGACTCCAAGGCGGCGGCGCTCTCGATGAAAAAACGAAGCCAAGTGCCGCTGAAATGAACAATTGTTCAACCAATGCCCAAGCGGGGCCAAAGACCAAAGCCGCCCAGCACCACCGAAGCGAATGAGTCGCGTAGGGGGAGAAGGGCGAAGGTGAAAAATGCGGCGAGTGCGCGTGATGTACGCCTTGCACTCCGCAAACGCGATTAGGAAGGCAGCTGGATTCAGTGCACCGTAGGTCATAATTTGCTCTGACTCCGTTTAGCTGTACCAGTACTCGTACAGTACTAGGTGACAGATACCTAGGTCACATACGGCTTTATATTCGTTTATCTTTATATTCAGTTCACACTTGTATGATAATTACTCAGTGAACACCCGATATATTGTCGGCACAATATATCTCACAGGTTATGGGGTATCACCCCGCTTTTATCGCTGCTGACTTTGCCATGATTGGCTAAGCTTTTCCGCTTGGCGGGGCTTGCGTTGGGGCCTCGCGAGGTGTTGAATTGACCAATTTAGAGCTTGCGGCTTGCGCTATGCTGCGGTGAGACTTAGATTGGAAACTTTCGGCTGCCCCTGCGGATGTCTGCGTTGGAATTTGTCTTTGACTGAGCTTGGTCACCTCTGTCGACTTCTCCTTGGCCGTCGCATGTCCGACTTCGTTGGTTTCGTTCGACCCCCATTTTAGCCTCACTCCGTAACTGCATTGCCGTCGCTCGCCACCCCACAATTCGCGCTTCGCCTTTTCCCCAACGTCCCTCCTAAAGGAATTTATTATTCTGATGTCTTCATCTTCCATTCACACACCGGCCGTGGGCGCTAGAATGCGCCTTGATTCCATTTTCGCTAGAAACGTGGGTGCTCGCTATAGGAGCACCCCACAGTCAGCGCATGCCACCCTTGCTGCTACTGACAAGACCCGTGGCAATGCCGTCTTACAATCGTCTTGGGACATTGATGTTGTGAAGCGTGTTGCCAAGGACACGCTAGGTACCAAAGCGTCTTCATTTTCTGCATTGTGATCTTGGGGCTTAGAGTGACGCTGGGTCCAGTGTGTTGCGCTATTGCCGAAAGCCAGTTGTCGTCTTGTCGGCAAACCACACTAATGTGAATTCGTTTTAGTCATGTGTGTCAAGCACGACTCAGGGTCACAACTCCATCTGCCTCAGAACATTCTGGCAGTTCAGAATGACTGGCGGTAAGACCCGAATGACAAACCACGGTACGGCAAAGGCAGTATAGCAGCTTTTATTATCCACAGATATGGTACCCGCATGTTTTGCGTATCTGTGCAAGGGTACGAATTTGTGCAAGGCTCACTACACCTCAGCAAGGAAGGATCAATTCCTGCTCCTGATACAACATAATGATACAACATTAAGTGCAGGGTAAAAAATGTTAGGGATGCAACCCTGCATTCTTGGGATGCAGCCCTGCAGTTCTTGGGATGCAGCCCTGCAGTTCTTGGGATGCAGCCCTGCAGTTCTTGGGATGCAGCCCTGATTATTATTATTCGGTCGGCAATCATTGGCCAAAGTCATCGGCTATCAGTTTTTTGACTCAGAAGCCACAATGTTATAGAAGCTACGACCTATCGTGACCATATGCGGCAGTTATGCCTTCAGCATACGTAGACAATATAATTATGTGGAACTCATAATCCCACTTAAGTTGCATCATGCTAAATTTATCCCGGTTTCAACAAATGTTCAGGATTTGATAAGGGGTTGACGCCCCACAGGTCAAAGGTCACTGTCTCGTAAGCCTCGCCTCAGGTGTGCGGCTTCGAGGAGCAGCGTCCCGGCTTGGCACATGCATGATGCTTCCTTAACCACAAGGGAGCTGGAAATATGAGAATGCCCAAGATATCCGAAGACAGGAGGGCTCTTTGTTGGTCTAGAGTTGCTGTCTAGATGCTTAACCTCGATGGGGTTGCATTCGGACACAAACTGTGCAACTATACATGTGACGCATGCATTGGTGCATGAATTTGGTGAATTGTGTCTTGTACTAGGGTACATCACGAGTCAGTACGAGAGACAGGCGTGTCAGAATGACGAGTGACAGAAACGATGACAGTCACCAACCGGAAATGATGACAGTCACCAGCATGACCGAATGACACAGGTGACTGGCAGAATTGACAAAGGTGACCGACAGAAGTGACTGATTCAAATGTGACATTTGAATATCTGCACCTACAGCAGATCAGACTTGTGCTAGGGTAAGTCACGAGACAGAATGACGGCGTGTCAGAATGACGAGTGACGGGTACTATGACAGTCACCAATGACAGGCATTTATATGACCAGATGACGAGAGGTCTGACAGAAATGACTGACAGAAATGCCTGACCCGAAAGTGAGTTTTGAAGGTTGAGAGAATTGGTGGAAACCATCCCAGAAATGGTGGGAACCATTTCATATTCAAACAGCCACACAGAACTGGAGGGAAACCAGGAGAGCCCCAGTTCTTGCCACATCATCAGATCTATGACCATTCAGTAATTCAGAGCAGAGATCATTGTATGACTGGCAGCTGCAGCCCAAATGCCAAATGACAAGACCTGTCATAGGATATGTGAACATGAAGTGACTGAGCACTGTGACTGTCGAATTCGGATGAGATCTGAGGGAATTCGAGTCGACATGTTACTACTTAAAGAGCTGAACAAGCTCTCATGCTGGTTTTTGAATTAGTTACACATTGGCACTGACCTCTGGTGTCTTGTAACTTCAAACAGTGAAAGTTCATCTAAGTATAAAGAAATATCCGACAGAATACAAAGCATTCCGATATCAACCTATGGTCCTAGTACCATATTCCCTGTAAGTGTTACTTGCACCCTTGTGAGACTGGTTCAGTCCTCACAACCGAACAACTGGTATCAGCGTGGTCGTGGTTCACGACTTCCGTTAGTATCTGCGTTCCACAACGCGTTGTACAAACACAATTTTAGCCTGAATCTTCCGCCTTTGGGCGAAGGTGTCGTGCCTCAACCAAAGCACGACCTGTTCCTCTGAGAACACACTATATCTGCATATCGTACCGACCTGTGCCGTATAATTACGACTGTGCAGTTTGCCGCTGGGCCAACTTTCCTTCTCTGAGCGACCTTTCCGCAGGATTCTTCGCGCGATTGGAATTTTGCCCTGAAACGAAATCGTGCCTCAACCAAAGCACGACTTGTTCTCATAAGAACACTACGTATCTGTTAATTATCTCGACTTGTTCCCGCATAATGATGACGACTGCACGCCTTCAGAAATTGTCTCGTACCAGCGTGTGAATTTCTCCAGCGACCTTTCCGCAAACGGTGGAATTTCAGTTTAAATCGGCGAATTCTGCGTACATATGAATCTTCTTCAGTACATGGTCACATATCTCAATGGTGTCCATTTTGTTTTTGGGCATACACTATTCAGGGACTTGTCATGGTAAATAAGTATGAATGATTAATGTGTCATTTCAATGCCGACAGGATTGTAACTTGTTGATGGCTATGTGCCATTAATTTAAAACTTCTGTCAATTTCCAGAATGAGAATGAAGAATGTGTAGCGCGGTTGGTGGCTCTAGCCTCGGCATAGCCAGGCGACAGGTGAGAACCTGTTCAATCCATCCACCAGAGCAGTGGCTCTAGCCTCGGCATGACCGGGCGACCGGTGAGAACCTGGATAATCCATCCAACAGAGTGGTGGCTCTAGCCTCGGCACTGCCAGGTGACAGGTGGAAATCTGTATAATCTACTTCATGAGAGCATTGGCTCTAGACTTGGCATGACCGGGCGGCAGTTGGAGATCTGGATAAAAGCTCTGCGCATCCCGAGGAGGCGGTAGGGGTTTAAAACCTTTCCTCCGGGCCGGCATCCTGAGAACTGCCGGGTAATTGGCAAACCTATTGTCATCACCTGTAGTGTGCCGTGTTGGAAGGTTTGAAACCTTGATCGTAGTAATGGATGGAGGACGATGGAGTTGCGCCCGGAAGGTTTTGCATGGCGGTCACCCAACAGATACCAGCTGTTATTCGGGTGCCACATCCTGCCTTCGGTACTCGGATTATATCAACCAGTCCTACAGCGATGCACCTGTCCTTCCCACTCTTATGTATGGCTATAGTGTCAAGCTGTATCAGGCGGGATATATATATATATTATAACTATCATCATCTGATCCAATGATGTGCAATTGAGCAGGGTATCAGGTTATGTGTTATATATATATTTCACCATTCCGCCTTTACTCGAAAATGTAAACACCGGGAAGTAGTCATTACAGTCATTGGGATGTAGTTTCCCATCCGAGCTTACACTTTTTCATTGACGGTGGGTTTAACGTTGTACAGATTTCAACGTTACCTGTGGATGCAGTGGTCCTATCAAAAGCAATCCATCAGAAATCACCATATCGAGTTTCAGTATCGTCACATATTAATCCTGAATCTATATAAGCTATAAATAACTTCTCGGATATGTGTGTATATCTCATCAGCATTTCACTTCCCCCCTCGAGGAAGAGTGAACTACCAGGCAGTTGTCAAGTGCCTTGAATATACTCCAATTAGGCATTATGCAACTTTGTGGGAAGCAGCCTTACAGTCCTTGGGATGTTGCCCTACAGTTCTTGGGATGTTGCCCTAAAGTGTTAGCCATGGCTGTGTTGATTTCAGCATGACTATAATACCAAATTATAGTGTGTTTCACTAGTATTCCATGGTATTTTAGGCAGTGTGGGTTATAGTGACCCTAATTGCCTTCAGTGACCTTAGGGCGTTACATGATATCAGGAACCCCTTGAAATGGTATAAATGAGCAAATATGCATTTTTCCCGAAAGAAAGAAGCAAGATTGTGCTCAGCATGTCACTGTTTGTCATGTAATATTTCAAGTGTGTGTTACACCCCTAGATGTTACATGTAATATATTTAGGTAGTTACCTGATATGTGAAATGTGGCATGGTGATTTTTTGATACCTTCATAGGTCTAAAATTGGAATCCGTGAAAAAATTGAACCCAAAAATTCATTTTAAAATTAAACGTGAGACTTTTTCACCCATTTTTGCCACTTTGAGCTTATATATTTCAGATATATAAGCCCCAGTATGTATATACTATCTGTCACAGTATTATGTCTTTCACAACTCTTCAAGGTAACTTATCATCACACATGAAATCGAAAATGATCTGTTTCATGGTGTTTCTGTGAAGATATGTATATGGTCAATTCTCAGGGGGTTTACTGATTGAAACCCATGACGAAAATATAGCCTTATCTACGCATGCTTTTGTGGAGGATGTAGTTGCTCCAGCGATTCGTGGGAATGCATGGACAGTGCTCAACAGTGACCAATTGTTAATTGAGCACTGTATACTGCCTTCGGGTCTGGAGATATTCTCCATCCAACCCTGCAACAGGTTGTTTGATCCTGTCCCTTATGTATCGCCATCACTGACAGTCCACACGCACATGTGTTTGTGGCTGGTATGTATGCATTAGGCATGTGATACTATCTGATCATTTACACTTACTGATTGAGTGTAATGTCAATATATATCTGGGTTTTAGGGTTTGATGCGTTTTGGGTTTTAGGATTTCACGATGTAGGGTTTTAGGGTTTTTGTATTTAGGGTTTTAGGGTTTAGGCCTTCCGAATATCCGAAATTAAAAAAAAAAAAACGAGAAATAGTTACGGACCGTATTTATGGTTACATGCGATGTCCTGATCGATAAACCCTAATAATTCTCCCCGTCGTCTGATTTTGTCTTATAGTTAAGACGCGTCGTCTGATTTTGATAATTAAGGCTCGTCATCTGAAACATCTGAAACCATTTGGAAAAAACCTGATATGATCTGAATCTGAAACCTGAATTCCGATCTGCATATCTGATCGTCTGATTCCCGTCTGATTGCCAACCTTGGGGGGTGGGGGTGGTGGTGCAGGAAGAATGCGGGGAGCGGAGGGTGACGGTCATGGAGTGCGCGGAGGCTACTGGTTAGGATTTGTAGATTGTCTCGATCATTGAGTTAGGAGTCCTGGCATGGGGGTTATTGAGAATAACCCCTCGTTCAGTGGTCTGTGCAGTGGTTTGACGTCGAAAACCACTGCACGTGCAGTGGTTTCATCCCGCATCGCCCCGGTCATGGCAGGCGATCGATCGGGGTCGGCTAATCGGGGCCGCCGGATTCCTCTAACGATTTCAATATTTTATAATGATTTACAAAACAAAACTGGATGTTATGTGTCACAGTGCAGCGAGCGGAGCGAGAGGTGCTGTGTCACATAACTCTGGTTATGTGACAGACCGGACCGTGGGACCCAGGACCGTAGGTCCCAGGACCGTTCTGTAGGTCCCAGGTCTGAGCAGTATAAGGTTTGGAACTCCGTAGAGTTCTGCTCCGATAGTTGATCTGATTTCGGGAAGGGTATCATCCCGCCCGCCCACCTCACTAGCATTATTACATTCGTTTTCATTCCGATATTGCGTTGCGGGTCCCTTATACCCGCATTACTATTGCACTAATAATTCTTAATTATTAGTGCTCTCCGATACCCTATCCGTGACATGCATCTAGCTTACAGTTGTGATTATTGGGTAGCTAGGGTAGCTAGGGTAGCTAGGGGGTCCGTAGGGTAGGTGTGTCACATAA
>LGRX02017969.1:0-17274 GCA_001247695.2 Cymbomonas tetramitiformis
GCAAGGGCTCCAGTCATGTGGAGTTGGTGCGGGGTGTAGAGGGCTACAGGCGTAAGTCGGTGATGGGTACGCAAGTTCGGAAATCCCAGTTTATCATTCTCAGCCCCTGGAGACAGCCCTTGGATATTCTGGCCGTGGCGTGGGTGGGCAAGCTCTCTTGAGACCAGGCTCTAGGGCGTGTAGGGGGCAGCGGGGTGCTATGGGATGTGGGCTTGGTGGTGAAGGGGTGGCTCGATTGGCGGAGGTGAGCCGGCTTCAGGGACACAGCAGCAGTGCGCCGGCAGGGCAGTCGCAGGGGGGCTCAGGTGGTCCAGTGAGGCTCAGGGAGCAGAGGGGTGGTCCTACGCGTGAGCTTGGTGGGGGAGATATGGCTCGCGCAGCTCGGGGGGCAGGGATGAGCCGACTTCAGGCACAAGCCAACAGTGCGCTGGCGTTGCGGATGCAGATGGGCTCGGGTGGCTCAGCGAGGCTTAGGGGGTCCCATTCTTCACGAGTGAGCTCCGGAGATTCCGAATAAGTGTCCCGAAGTGTGTGCTGAATCCTTTGATCCCCGGCGTGGGTACATAGTGCAGCCGGTCACCTGTGGCTAGGGGGTGCCAAAGGAGTCGGTACAAAGATAAGCACACCTCAACGGCAGCATACAACGTCTCATCAGCTTCCCTGCCCACGGGGCGAGGTTGTTGGCCGTGCCTTCACTAACAGTGATGAGCAGCTGTCGGGAAGGCGACGACCGGTTGGTGAACTATCGGCCACCGGGAGAGCTTGGGGCACACAGACATATGTGGGGCTGGGATCCCAAGTAGGAACAGTGCAACACAACAGTTGCAGCGCAAGTGTGAAGCGCATTACTCAAGGTCGCACCTTCCTCGCAAGGAATTCAGTGCAAGGGCTTCAGTCCCACAGAGTTGGCACGTGGGGATTCCGGCCGTGTCGTGAGTGGGCGAGCTCTCTTGAGACCAGGCTCTAGGGCAGGTAGAGGGCAGCGGGGTGGTCCCGAGCGTGGGCTTGGTGGTGAAGAGATAGAGCTCGGGTGGCTCGAGTGGCGGAGGTGAGCCGGCTTCAGAGATACAGCAGTAGTGCGCCAGCAGGGCAGTTGCAGCGGGGCTCAGGTGGCCCAGTGAGGCTCAGGGAGCAGAGGGGGGGTCCTCAGCATAGGCTTGGTGGTGGAGGGATGGCTCGAGCAACTCGGGGGTAGAGGTGAATCGGCTCCAGAGACACGGCAGCAGTGCGCCGGCGGTGCAGATGCAGAGGGGCTTGGGTGGCTCAGCGAGGCTTAGGGGGTCCCATTCTTCACTAGTGAGCTCCGAAGAATCCGGATAAGTGTCCCGAGGTGTGTGCTGAATCGTTTGATCCCCGGCGTGGGTACATAGTGCAGCCGATCCTTTGTGGTGATGTGGTGCCAAAGGAGTCGGCCCAAGGATAAGCACACACACCTCTAAACCAATTCAAAGCAGCATGGATGGATGCATGCATGTAACAATCACTGCCAAACACGCGAGACTGCGCAACATCTCAATGCGTGCTGAATCCCGGGTGTCAGAGAAAGTGATTCCTGCCGGCATGCCCCCCGGTGGCTTCACAGTCGATGCATGGATGGCACCTGTTGGTCGATGAATGCAAACCAATGGACGGACAATGGAAGATGCATGAAAGCATAAACCAGAAGCGGGCACCGAGGCGCTCCCCGTAGAGATCAAGGGAGGACACAGAGCGAGGCGTTCGCCCCACCCTGTCTCCCCTTGCAAAGAAAGCAGACTAGTCTGCCTTACTCCTCAAGAGGCAGCACCCGCCAGACAGGTACCACAGGGCCAGCCACATCCCAGCACCTACATCCATCCCGTGGCCGTCCCCGTTCACAACGAGGTGCCAGTACCTCACATCTTGGCACATGATCACCAGTCCCCCAGCAGGAGAAACAGCCATCAGGGACCAGACACATATAAGCTATACGCACGCCACCTTCGTTCGGGGTATGCACTGTCCAGTTCGTTCGTGTGACATTGCCGCGACGTGCTAACTGCGGTGTCGCTGAACTTGACAACACATCTGAGCCGAAGGCTCAGCCAGCCTCCGCCATCCTGTCCGAGCACTAGGTGGCTGGGCAAGCAGCATAACTGCCACTAGCCACAGAGTGTGTCCTTGTATAGGTCGTGCAAGACACCTGAAGGCTTTGCGCTGCCGTGAACTGATATGCTTGCAGGGTGACCATTGGGAACAGCACCTCGTTCAGTCACACCGGCGCTGCAAGGCCTCCTTAGGGTGCGGTCCGCCAGGTGCACCTTCCGGGCAGGACTCGGCCACCTGGAAGTCTCACACAGGTGGAGAGGGTGGACTTGGGAGTGGCAGCGCGGCACACCTCGAGGAGAACTTTCACAGCGGCGAGGTTTCCCCGAGCTGATGCAAGGTGCAGGGGAATGCGGCCCTCGCTGTCGGCCACGTTCATCTGTGCGCCGGCCTGTCACCCACTCACAGCGCCCAAGCCGCGTCAGGAGCCTGTGTGGGACTGCGCTAACGTGGCTAAACGGTGCGCTGCTGGCTCTGGCTCCGTCTCAGGAAACTCTGAGGAAAATAAATAGATAGTTGTGCCCACATCGTTCAGGCGCTGCCCTGTTATATGTGCCTAGATCCCTGAGAGTTAATAGGTGTTCATCCGGCATCACAGGCGAGGAGTGCACCCAGGCGCACCTGCAGCAGCGCTTGAATTGTTTCGACGGAGCCGTGGTACGCAGCGAGGTGCAGAGGGCCGCGCTCGAGGGTGTTCTTGGCCTCCAACTTCGCGTTCTTGGTCAACAGAAGGTTCACCATCTCGGTCTGCCCGTTGTATGCCGCCAGGTGCAGTGCAGTCCGTCCGTCCTTGTCCTTTGCCTCCAAGTGTGCCATAAGATCGAGGAGCGTACGCGCCGCCTCGGGGCAGCCGAAGTACGCTGCGAGGTGGAGCGCGGTGTGCTCCTCCGGGACGGACCTTCACCATCGCCCATCCACGGAACGCCCCCCGTGTCAGTTCCTCCGAGACCTCGCCCGGGAGACGCAAGAGAAATACCGGCGACTCCTACACACGTGACGCAAACTCGCGGGAGGCGCCGAAAGTGCGTTGTGACCCCCTCCTCTTGCACGGTGCGAGGCAGCAACCTCACCGCGCGCAACCGCGCGGAGTGGCTCCGTCGAAGACCGGAAGTCTGCGATGAGAAGTTCTCTTCAGCTTACTGCACTCTGATATCGATAGGCGCGAGGATGACTCATCTGCACATCGAGTCCTGCGACTCGCCGCGTGTTGATTCCGATGGACAGGCGAAGTTCCTCGCTGTAACACGCGTCCGAACTCGCCGCAAGTGGTTCACACGGCGCTTCGGAAGAGCTCGGCGCTTCCCAAAGCCCGAAAGCGGTTCAAAGCGGCTCAAAGCGGTTCAAAGCGGCGGCTGAGAAAACTCGCATTCGTTGCCGACGCGAAAGGGACGGGACATTGGAATGCAGTCCCCGTAGCGCGCTTCGCGTCTTTATTTCTCGAGAGATAGCCGCGGTCCCATTTTGGGGGAGACCGTACCTGTGTTCAAGTAAGCTGCCGTCGTTCTCAAGAAGGAGGCGAATTATATCCGGCCGGTCATACCGCCCCGCCCAGTGCAAGGCGATGTAACCTTCCTCGTCTCTATACGTCTGCGAGGAACAAATTTGTCCCATCGTCTTAGATTCCGGCGCGAGCCGAAGACAATCTCGCAGCGCTAGGCGAAGTCCGCATTTCGCAAGATGGCAGTCACAGGAGACCCCACAGGTTGTACCTGCTGCTGCGAATTCTTGCGCATCAGAAGCGTTTTGAGGTCGTCCACGTCACCACGCAGAGCCGCGGCTATCAGCTCAGTGCCTTCCGTGGCTTGCTTCGCCGCAGCTTTGGAAGTTCCACAGCCCATTGGAAGCTGCGACGTTACTGCCACCGGTGGCCGCGCGTTGGCCTGCACCATTCCCCGGCATGCCGCGTGAGGGCGATGCTGCCGCCCAAGGCCATCCCCAAGAAAACTGCGAGGTACAGGACGTCGACGCTCCCGGCCAGAGCTTGACGCCATGACGCCCGAAGCTCCGGACAAACGTGAACACAAATCTAGGTTGATGAAATGATGTTGATGACACAGGCGACATGGAGAGGACATTACTCGCACTCGCTTTAATGAGGACGCAACTGCTGGGAAGACCGAGTGGGATATCGCTAAAAGCTGCCTGCAGGACGACAGTGGTAAACGTGCAAGCCCACTGACATTTCTTGACATACTCCCTGATTTTGTTATGTTTCGCTTACTGAACCAGTTGTAATCCAAACGCAACAACCAAAACCAGCCGGAATGTGAGTATTCGACATTGTGGAGCAGCAGAACCAGTTGTCCCTGAAGTGCCTGCCCGTGTGGAGAACTCTGACCGTGCACCGGAACTACTTCGCAACTGAAAACACATACTCGCAAGTCGCTGGAACGTGCTAATATGATTGGACTGGAATAGCGGGCGTCGGTGAAGAAAGCCTACTCTTAACTTATATTTTGAGCCGTGGAAGACCGAGGAGTGTTTTCTGTGTGAGTTGATGAATAAATGTTTCAAATGAAACGCAGCAACAGGTACATGAGGCTGGCGGTAACCATGTGCATGTCGTTCCCTTTCATGACAGGATGCGACCTGTGGAATTGCGCATACGCATACGAGTAGTGCATGTAAACACACGACGCATGGCCTTTTACTTTTTCAACCATAAACGAGAAGAATTTTAAAGTACAAGTAATGGGGGAATCGGACTCCACACGCCAGCAGAATCACGAGCAGAACATCGAGCCGATGGACAACAACGACAAGAATTTCTATAGAATCTACAAGAACGACGTTCGCGTCAGCTGACGTTGAAACAACCGAGCGATACAATCGTTTAGTTTTGGCTCATCGTCGATCATAATCGTCCCATCGGTCGGTCGAGACGTCGAGACTCACATGTGACACCTGGTGTCCAGTGTCACTGTAGAGCTCAAATGACTCGGACACGCCGATGCCGCTGCCGCTGCCGATGCCGCTGCCGCTGCCGTGCCATGCCATATCCGATATCGGATATGCCATGCCATAATGTGTCACACTTACTCTGGCTGAGACCAGAGCCTCCGGACGGATTTCTTTTTACTTTTTTAAGGATTTTTTATTTTTCTGTACTAGACCGGAGCGGAGGCAGTTTACGAGGTAGGGTGCACCCAGAAAATAGCACTAAATCGAATTAATTTCAAAAAAGCACCAAAAAATGAGTATTTCGAGTTAAGGGACGCCACTTCGCGCAAGTTGAACCTTACAAGGTATATTTTTAGGCAAAAAATACTGTCTACCCGAAATATCAATTTAGGGGTGTTACAGTTTGAGTGTTAGGGCTGAAGTGCGAGCCCACCTATTATACAATATATCAATTAAACACTGTGCTGTTGAACCGCACACACAAGTGTAACAATCAAGCGGGTTGTGAGTTGCAGTCTCTGGATAAAGAACTGCTGAAGCACAACGCTTCCTCACTTTGTACCATACGTCTCCCATCATCTTAGATGGTACCGCCATTGGGTTGTGAACCCGAGACGTAGGTTGAACGACCAATATTGTAATAACGACTAGTTCGTTCATGCTGTGCATGCGTGTTCCGCACATGCTTAAAGCAAGATGGTTCTTGTTTGTATTCAAGATGTATCTTTGCTTTGCCATCTTCGAGTTCGACGTACGAACTCTCGATGACAGGGTTGACAGATGATGTGACATTATCATCTGGCGACATGTACAGTCATCGTCGACCGTACTGACGACTGTCATAATAATATATGACACGACTCGACATGTACAGTCATGGTCGACCGTACTGACGACTGTCATAATAATATATGACACGACATGACATGACATGGTATGACATGTCTGACAGGTATGACACGTATGACATGTATGACACATATTGTGAGATATAATACGTTATATTATATCTCACAGGTTATGGGGTATTACCCCGCTTTTATCACTGCTGACTTTGCCATGAGTGGCTAAGCTTTTCCGCTTGGCGGGGCGTTGGGGCCTCGCGAGGTGTTGAATTGGCCACTTTAGGGCGCGCGGTTTGCGCTATGTTGCGGTGAGATTGCGAGTTGGGATTTTCGGCAACTTCTTCG
Source organism: Cymbomonas tetramitiformis (assembly GCA_001247695.2). Lineage (NCBI taxonomy): Eukaryota > Viridiplantae > Chlorophyta > Pyramimonadophyceae > Pyramimonadales > Pyramimonadaceae > Cymbomonas > Cymbomonas tetramitiformis. The sequence goes on from LGRX02017969.1 coordinate 6,156, forward strand.
GGTGTCCGCGTCGGATTTTGTTTTAGACTGGACTTGATCACCCCTGTCAACAACTCCTTGGCCGCCGCGTATTCGACTTCGTTGATTTCGTTCGACCCCTTCTTCTCCTCACTCCGCAACTGCATTACGGTCGCCCGCCACCTTACAATTTGACACTCGCCTTTTCCCCAACCCCCCTCCTATAGGAATTTATTCTGATGACTTCATCCTCAGTTGGAACACCGGCCATGGGCGCGAGAATGCGCCTAGATTCAATTTTTGCTAGGAACGTGGGTGCTCGCTACAAGAGCACCCCGCAGTCAGCGAATGTCGCACTCGCTGCTGCTGACAGGACACGCAGCAATGCTGTTTTGCAATCGTCTTGGGACATTGACGTTGTGAAGCGGGTCACTGAATCCAGCACATATGTCATTGGTCATGACCCTGACAGATCTCCCCTCTTAAAAGAGTTGTGACCTCACAACGGGCATACCTTTGTATATGTCTATGATGTCCTTGTTGTTGTCGCTTCTTGCTGGTACCAGTCTTCTTACACCGATTTGAGGCGTCCCTCATGGTGTTTTTAGGTTATTGGGGGGAACTGAGTCCACTTTAGTCCCTCACCTTAGGCATTTAGCCCTACAGTTCTTAGGATGTAGCCCCCATGAATTGCGTATCGTATTTCAGAGTGACGTTTCAAGGTATCTTCCGAGGTTTACGTTACGGATAGATATTTGCGCTTGCCGTCGACACCTTCGATGATCGACGATTTAACGAACGATTCTCGGCGATAATGCATCCACCTCTTCCTCCCTTCAGAGAGCTTACTCCCCCGAAGTTCACAGGAATACTATGGAGAGCCCCTTCCGAATATTTCGAAATGGCTTCTTTTTAATGCAGCGGAGGAGGCCCTGCTTACGAGATATCGGAGGGTCTTTATAAGTCCACTTTAAATCCTCACCCGTCTGCCAAACTCCCTTTTTTCGGTCCGGTACGCGCGCTTTGACGAACATCTATCGCGATAAGTGAGAATGGATTCGCCACGTACTAATGTGAAATTTGTTTAGTTATGTTTGTCAAGCACAACTCAGGATCACAACTCCGTCTACCTCAATCTCCGGTAGCTGCGGATGATTGGCCAAGAGTCCGATGACAAACCACGGCTGGCAAAGGTAGCATAGCAGTTTTTCACAGATATTGGTACCCGCATATGCGTATCTGTGTAAGGGTATGATTTATACAAGGCTCACTACACCTTAGCAAGGAAGGATCAATTCCTGCTCCTGTCATATCAATTTGATGCAGGGTAAAAAATGTTAGGGATATAACCCTGCAGTTCTCGGGTTGCAGCCCATTGCACCGAAGGTGCATCGCAGTCTTTGGGATGCAGCCCTGCAGTTCTTGGGATGCAGCCCTGCAGTTCTTGGGATGCAGCCCTGATATATATATGTGACCGATGGACGAAAACCTCTTGGGTACATGTTTCCACGGCCTGATTATTATTTGGTCGGCAATTATTGGCAAAAGTCATCGGCTATCAGCTTTTGACTTAGAAGCCACAATGTTATAGAAGCTGCGACCTATTGTAACCATATACAGCAGTTATGCCTTCAGCATACGTAGACAATATGATTATGTGGAACTTATAATCCCACTTAAGTTGCATCATGTTAAATATCCAGGTGTCAACAAGTGTTCAGGATTTGATAAGGGGTTGACGCCCCACAAGCCAAAGGTCACTGTCTCATAAGGCTCGCCTCAAGTGTGCGGCTTTGAGGATTAGCGTCCTGGCGAAGCACAGTCATGATGCTTCCTAGTCCATAATGGAACTGGAAATGAGAATGCTCAAGATATCCGAAGACAGGAAGGCTTTTGGTTGGCCAGAGTTACTGTCAAGATGCTTAAACTCTATGGGGTTGCATTCGGATACAAACTGTGCAACCATGCATGCGACTTATGCATTGGTGTATGACTTTGATGAATTGTCTCTTGTCATGAACCTGGAAGGAATGACGGGCAAATAGCTAGAGTGGCGGATTTACTCACTCGGCTTTGCTGTTTATTCGATACCTGATGGCACAACTGGCAATCCTTTGCTCAGATGCTTTCCTTAAGACATTGGCAACAACTTGTGTGCCAGCTTCTCTAGATTTGGGGAGAAACTATGGATCAACAATTCATCAATCAAGACACATGTTATCAAGGCTGATTCAACGAGTCCTTTAACTCTTGAATTTCGACAATCAGCATCTCAGGTTGTTGACGTCAAGTGATGGTCGTAAGCTTACAATATAGCTTATTCAATATAGCCTTTTCACATTTGAAAAACCATCGTTCTCCTATATCAGTGCCCTTCATATAATATGATAGAGCCGGAGAAATATGCATCTATGATTTCTTCATAATGAGCTTCATGTGTCAGTAAGTCAAATAAGACTTCATTTGATGTCTTCAGTCGGCATGATGTACCGTGTCATCAACTTTATGGCTGCTATATACGAATGCTGGAACTTTTGATAAGATTTTTAATCTTCCAAGCAAAATTACAATGATGTAAATCAATATGTGACAAGCAGCTGTATGAAGAATGAATGAATCTATACTCCTTCCTCCCCCTTTTAAAAAGAGGTGCATCAAACCAATCAGATGGTGATGGAGAATGCTATTCAATCATTATGTCATGTGAAAATGGTCTCAGTAATCAGACTGAGATTACTTATCGAATGCTTTCGAGGTAACAATGTCAATATGAACACCGATGTCTCTACGTCATACCGGCAATATGCCTGACGTTTTTGAATGTGGCAAATGCCAGATGATGTCAAATGTCCAATGTCAATATGCAGTTTTTGGGTTGCAGCCCACATACTTTGTCAGTTTAGGGTCACTATAGTGTGCCCAACTTAGACAATGGTGTGCCCAACTTAGACAATGGTGTGCCCAACTTAGACAATGGTGTGCCCAACTTAGACAATGATGTGCCCAACTTAGACAAAGCTTCTGGATAATGATTGTCATAATGAAAAACGGAATCAGTGATGGTACCGAAGTTAACTTTGGTATCGAAGCTAATGGAGAGTCAATTAAGAAGTGTCTGTAATGACAACAACTTACTACGAGTTGTATTTTCGTAGTTGGTAGATGGCTGACATGTCATTTCATTATGATTAGAACATGGCATTGCCTAGTGAAATATGTATCTTCTTCAGTAGATGCTCACGTATCTCAATGGTACCCATTTTATTTTTGGGCAAACACTATTCAGAGACTTGTTATGGTAAAGAAGTATGAATGATGAATGTGTCATTTCAATCCGATAGAATTGTGACTAGTTGATGACTATAAAATTTCTGTCACTTTCCAGAATGAGGATGAACTGCGTTTGGAAACCAGCTGCAGATTGCGGGTTCGAGTTCCGCCATGGCTTTTCCCAAGACTTCGTGGCCTAATGGACGAGGCAACAAATTTCTAAACATTTTCGAATGAGCTTTCAAAGAGTCTTTATTCCTCAATGAAGCATTTGTGTCTTATGTGCCAAAATGATATGAAACCACAAGTATGATGTCAATCTATATGTGGATGGTTTATACCATTGTATGCTATTCCAAAAATATATAATGATGTCAGAATAAAAACTTTGGACAATTGCAACTCAGTACAAACCCGAGTGCATTCAAGTCCACTTGTATGCTCAGAATCTGAATCTAATGTACTTTCTATATGCACAGGAAAGAACATATTTTCTATGTAAGTCTGAATTCAGGAACTAGAGTCAATGTATAACTCTTTTCCTATTTCAGACGATGAAACCTTTATTTCCTTAGGTGCAATACCTTATTGTAAGGAATAGTCATTTTCAATACAAGTTTCAATCGATTTTCTCAAATCTGTCACTTTTATGATGATCAGATTGGTCAACTTTACAGCATAACCACTTCCCCTCGCTGAAGGAGATGACTCCCTTCATAGGGCGGTATATTAGCTGTTTTCATATGACACATGAAAAACATGAATAACTCTTGGAGAATTTCGGGGGAAAAATCCTGGATTGGCTGTGCTTGATTGCTCTATGCCCAAGAATGACCGAAGAGATTTTTGCCATTTTTCAGCTATATAGCGTGGAGGCTGCTTAACAACGGTTGGGTCATAAGTTAAATAGCTATGTCAGCTATGTCGGAGGCTGAATAGCCATGATTGCACAGACTTTGTCTTTCATGATGAATAGACCTCTGAGAAATGGTGTCTGAAAAATCAATTGACAATAACTCAACCTTTTGGTATGATGTAGAGCTGATGATCCTTGTTGCACTTCAATTGTTTAATGTGCACTAATGAAATGCCTCGTGATATATAATCTCACAGAATAGGCATTGCTCAATGGCGATATGATCAGATATGTAATGATCAATGAAGACAAGATGGTTGGTATGGCTCATTCAGTAGGCATAATTACCTCAAAGAGATGTCAATACACGGATACATATTAAGACATAAGGGCAATAGGCTTATTGTATAGCCTTCAAGGCAGCTAGCATTTATGCTGCATTGGTCAGCTCAGTGGCTTTGACCTTTCTAGGTGTTGTACTCAGGCCGTGGCCTGCATATTGCATTGAGTAATCTTGACACCTTTAATGATCCAATCTGATGATATGTATGAAGTATCAAGAATGGTTGCCCTTTTCAATGATCATCGGTGGCAGAGGCTATAGTGCTTGCACCGTGTCAGTATACAATTCTAGTCTAGATACATGCTAGACCAGATGTATACAATGTCTAGGTCTTCAAAATCAAGCTCATATGTATGGCATGGCTGATGTATGTGTCAACTTCATGGAGTTCTGCATGGTTTGACTGTATACAGTCAGGCTTACCAAAACAAAAACAATGATGCAACTTACTTGTTTTATTATTTGTCTTTATTATTTACTATTTATTTGGATTTTAGTTGTATTTTTAGCTTACCATCTTCCCCCCTCAAGGAAGTGTATTGCTAGGCGGTTGTCAAGCGCCGTTTAAATACAACAGAGGTCCGACCTCTATGTGATGACGTGATAGCTTACTATGAAGCTGGATAGCAGTTCTCGGGTTGCAGCCCATTGCACCAAAGGTGCATTGCAGTCTTTGGGATGCAGCCCGAATTCACGTCATCAGCGTGGGTCATATAGTGCCCAAGAATGTGCTATATATATACAACACTACCCTCCAGCGGCGAAGTGGCTTGCTATTACCATCATCGTATGCTGTGGGATATCAATATATGATCAGAGAGCATGGACATACTTCCTCCGAATCATTCGAATTTCACTTTTCAGATTTTGCTCAAATATGGCCTAAATATACCTCTTATCGAAATTGCGATTCACGGGCCGTCCGGGGGCCAATTTGGCTCAATCAACGCATGGTTTACAAGTTGAAGAACCCTTTAGGAGGTCATTAACTCCAATATCAATAAAATTGACCTTGGTGGCACATATCGGGCACGTGATGTAAGGGAGATATGTCCAAAATGATATGTGACCGCACAGTTCATAAACATAAAAATCTGCATCTTTCTCAAGGGAGCTCGGCTAGGTTCCCTACATTCAAATCACGCTTTTATATGTATTTGGAGTTGGGAAAACCGCACAAGGCCGGGTGACATCCGAAATCGAGGCCTCAACGCGGTGGGACGTCCGGAAGGGTATATCGACGTGTTTTTCATACCTTTAGGGTTTCCAGGGTTGTAGACGCATACGGTGTAAACACGCAATATGATGAGGTGGGCAGTGAATATGCAGTATCATATCACAAATATGTTGTGTTTACTGAAACTTTATTATGCTGTTGGTGTTAATTCAGATGCGTGGGCAAACATTTCTGATCAATCGATACTTCTAGTAGATGCGCTTTGTACTCTCGCGAACTGCATTGCTGGGGATCTTTGTCGGCATCGTCTTCTGCAACTTTTTCTTTTGGCCTCGCCTTGGGGAAGACACTGGGGAATCTTTACCTAGCACAATCTGTCTTTCACGATGCTTGATGCTCCCACGTGGTGGCAGAGGTAAGGGGGGAGGGCGTGATGTCGATGCAACCTTGTCCTGCCAACCGTGCGGCTTCGGATCGTCGTGACCCAGTGCTGTCAAGGAGCCAAGATCTGGCTCCTCCTCACTATCGGCGTCACTGCACTCAAAATGTTCCGACGCAGTGTCCTCCTCACTAGGATGCTCTGGAGCTCCAGCGAAAAATGCATCTAACTCCTCGCAGTGCTCCTTGAGCTCTGTTCGAAGCCCAGTGTGTGGGATGCGAAACCCATTCCCGCCCTTATACAGGTTGATGCACTGCAGCACGATTTTCAATGTCTCCACGCCCAACAGAATTTTGGAAGGTGGGTAAGACTCCCAAACCTCGGTGACGGCGGCTACGATGTTCTCCGCGGTTTTCGGCTTCAAGTGCTGCATCTTATCTACTGCCGCCTGCATTGAAGCAAATATGGACAGGTCAAGGTAGTTGAAATCGGGACTCTGTGGTGGTTGCGCGATAGGCTTGATCTTGTATTTCTTGTTCAGCTTCTTTTCGGCAGCGGCGGTTCCCGCACTCGCATGTGGTCCAGCGTTATCACCTTGTTTGAAGACCTGCTTTGCCCACGGCATCTTCTTCTTCGCGTCCTTGTACACACGCTCCAGCAGTGCAAGATACAACTTGCCATCCATCGTCACATCCTTCTCGTACAATTCTCCCTTGACGTGGTTCTTGCTGCCCCTGCGTGCCTTGTATGTAATCGAGCTGCGGTAGATGCCTATCTTACCGTCGAATCCCTCAGACAGGTTGGGGACACATATCGCGGCCAGGAACATCACCTTTGGCTTGAAGCGAAGACTCTGGAAGCGTTGAATCTTGCACTTCGCCCCCTTCATCCTCTTCTCCATAACGTTTACACTTTGACAGCAGAAGTATTTCTCGTCGATGTGAATCACTGGGCTGCTCTCACTAAAGTAATTATTGGCAGGGTCCAAACGCCAACGACTTGCCTCCACCCTGGCGTCCCTGTGCGTCTGTGTCAGCAGCGGCTTATACCTAAGCTTATACCCTCTAATTCCTTTCTTATTTAAATAGCGTTGCACGGTGCTTCTACTAATCTTTGACACCTTAGATACCTCTCTAGCAATCTCGCTGCTGGTTTGAAAGGGATTGCGTCGGAGTTCGGCATGGACGTGGCGCTTCTCTCTGGAGTGGAGCACGCGCGCTGATTGTGTCGTTGGCTTCCGCTCACAACTTTTGCGCTCGAATACCTGGGAGGAAAACACGAGAAAGACCAACGAAAATGCGAGATATCAAAACACGTTTGTCCATCTGCCGCACGGCGGTGTCAGCACTAGCGACGTCGACGCAAGCTGCGTGGAATAATTACCTCGATTGTATAAAGTAACGAAGCTAAGGAAGACACGCGTACCTGATCGTGAACAAATTTTGCGTATCCAAGACTGAGCCCAAGACTGTTGGCCAGCTCCTTCTGAGAAAGCTTCCCCTTACTGCCACGCTTCAACTTGGCATTATCACGATAGCGGATGGCCACATCGAAGCGCTCCTCCTTCGACATGTGCGAGAACCCACGTTTTCGGATAGGAATCGGCCGCTGCTTGTAGTAGTACGACATCGTCTTGTAGCCAACCGAATCTTTTCGCGGTCTCCCTCGCGGTTTGCCGCTCGCTTGCTGCTTCTTAAGACCATCCTTGACCCTTGTCTCCAAGCTAGCACCAAGTGCAATGCGTCTACCAGAGCTGTGAGGAGTTGTACTCCCCTTGTCATCCCGCCGCTTGGGCATTGTCTGAATTTCAAAAACTTTGACATAGCGCCGACAGTTTCCTTATGTACAGTGCGCTAGCGCTCTTCTCAGTATCGTCCGTCCCTTGGACGGTTCTTTTTGTAAGACCCTTAAACCAGTTTCACAGGGCAATCGATCGAACGCAGAAATGATGCCGATACCATCATTCCACATCGACCTGATGGTCCCGATCTTCGCCCCGAAACGACAAGCGTCATGAAAATTCTTTCGCAACGATTTTTCAAGAGGGAAACAGCCCGACTATTATGTCCTGAGATGTGCCCAATCGGCGGGAAGGTCGATTTCAGAGGTATGGCACCATGTCGCCGTCCACGCGGGTACCTTGCCTTCGATTTAGATCCAACCATGTGACATAATGACAGTCCATAAGTAGAGTAAACATATCCCAAACCCCTCGGGTGGTCGGAGGTGCCCCTATATAATTGCAGATTTTAGCGTAGCCACCCTCCACGGGTGAGTTTGGATAGGGTTACGTGTTACAATCAAATAACCCTAATTAGGCTGTAACATCCCTAATTTTTTTACATAAATCTTGAAAAGGGCTCTTTGGCGAGTAATCCAAGCAAAAAATTGTATGAAAAAACCCGGGGACGCCCCTAGAATTGCATTTCGCGTGACGGCAAAATAAAATATTCACTAAAGCAAAATCTGAAAAGTGAAATTCGAATGATTCGGAGGAAGTATGTACCATGTTTGTCAATATCGGAGAGACTGTGTCTTCCTTAAAATCCTCATGACTAAATGTATAATGATGCTATACTGATGTCAACACCTTCTCTCTGAGTGATTTATTGATTCCAGATGTGATGTCGTGGCATAAAATATGTCCACGTCATTGGCACGAGTCATGTTGTGTCCATGCATACACGATCTTAGCGCAGGTCACAATACAGTGCCCGAGCATACGCGATTTTAGCGTAGGTCACATTGTGCCTCTGTTTATTACATCTGAGAATATATGTTACTCATCTTTATGAGTCTAGACAGCATTGTGCTGATTGCAATGCTTTCTCTGGTGACTTATATATCACAGATTATACCAATGTGGTGATCAGTCCAGTGCAATATTTTGTCACCGGAATGTACAGGGATTGTGAATGATTGCAATCCAGCCGGAGGAATAATCCCAACAGCTTATTCTGTACTAATGAATTCATCGGAGTTATATTCATTTCGACGATTCAAAAACCCGTGTCATTGTAGTGATGACAACTCATGTGAATATATAGGGTTTTTATCAGAATGCTTTTATGTGATGTCAACATATTATGAACAATTCACTTGCATCTCAGGACAAAGGAGTTACGCTTGGAAGGTCTTGCATGGTGGTCTCCCAACAGTTATCAGCTGTTATTCGGGTGCCACATTCTGCCTTCAGCACTGGGACTATATCAACCAGTCCTTCAGCGATGCACTTGTCCTTCCCACTCTTATGTACGGCTTTAGTGCCAAAGTGTATCAGGTGGGATATATATACATATATACATTATATAACTATCATCTTCTGATCCAGGAAATGCAATTAAGCATGGTATCAGGTTATATGTTATGTATATAGTTCAGCATTCCAAACTTACTCGAGAATGTAAATGCTGAGCAAGAGTCAACTTATAGTCATTGGGATATAGTTTCCCATCCGAGTTTACACTTTATTAGTGATGGTGGATTTAACGTTGTACAGATTTCAACGTTATTTGTGGATGCAGTGATTTTATCAAAAGCAATCCATCAGAAATCACCAGATCGGAATATGAAATGGATATGTGTGAATCCTATCCACCTTCTTCCCCCCTCAAGGATATAGTGGCAGTTGTCAATTGCCAATACTTCAAAATAGCATGTATTCCTTATAGGAATCATCTGTCACAGTTCTTGGGTTGTTGCCCGATACATAATCATGTTTGTGTCAAAAACAGCATGATATGTTAATGCTAAATACGAAGTTTATCGAAATTATAGTAGCATTTTAGGGCATGTAATGTTACAGTGGCCCATACACCCAATAGTATGATTAGGGTGTTACATGGTATCAATAACCCTAATATAGGTAAAAAAATAAGCAGTATAATTTTTTTGCAAAGGTTTTTAAGCAAAACTGCATTTAATACCTAAATGAATGTAAGGTGGTTTTCAGAGGGTACGTTACACCCCTGGTACACACATTTAATTTTAGGGGTGTTACAGGGTGTTACAAGTGCTGTATAAATCAGGGAATATTCAGATATAGCTGAATAATCAGATCAGCAAAAAAAATCCACACACATTTTTCATTTTGAAATCATGCGTGGGAGTTTTTTACGTATTTTGTTACAGCCTACATGTATACCCCTATATATTACACACCTAATATCTAGGGTGTTACACGAGATATGACCATGGTCATTATGATTTTCTGATACCCTAATAGGTATAGAATCATAATTTAAAATAAAATGGGCACACATTTTTCATTTTGAAATCATGCGTGGAGCATTTTTACCCATTTTACAGCTTTTTCAGCTATCTGATATATTGCCTCGGTGACATATCTCAGTGTATATGTGGAATGTAAAGTACAGAATCACTGCAATAAACTTCACTTTGGCACATGATAAATTTCATGGCAAATAAGTGAATTGTGCTGTATATCAACATCTATGGTTGATAGCATTTATGGGTTTTACTGATTTAAACCCATAGCAGTAAATGTACATTCTGGTGATATATAAGTTATCAACTTAAGTGGGAACATCCAGTTAGGAACATCCACTTTAGTGATATTTGTCAAACTATGATCTGTTCTGAGCATAGGTCTGTGCTCTAAGATTTATCAAAATGATATTCCTTATTTAGAACATATCTGGACATTGCTTGATACAATCAAAGCAATTTAACACAACACATTTGTATGTGTGTGTTGTCCTTAACAACTATATCAGATGTCATGTAGATACTGATCTGAGAGTTGCATGCATTTGAACTGATCAGATCTGAATCAACTGTCAATGTGCAACGTAGTTGTTGATATTGCTCCAGCGATGATATGTGGAATGACGAGTGGACTGCACCCAACAGTTACCAGCTGTTTCATGGGTGCAGTACAGTAGGTCGCGGTCTATAAGAAATGGTATCTACAAGAAACCAGCCGCTAGTTTTCTCTCCAAAAGTTAGAAAAAACGGTAAGAAATCACCCGCTAGATTTTCCATGGGAGAGGTCTTGAAAATCCTCCGATTAAGAAAAAACTGACGCTAGACGGATTCATCAACCTAGTCAGTATATATAGTCCAAACATATAGGGTTTGTTTATCAATCATATAGGGCTTATTTGACAGTTAACA